>CAJNDV010036062.1:194-11250 GCA_905221635.1 Symbiodinium sp. CCMP2456
TTTAGGGTGTAGGGCTTGGGGTTAGGGTTTAGGGTTTAGTGCTTTAGGGACTACCATTCATTGTAGGTATTGGGTACGGGGCTATATATAACTCCTTAAGAAAGGGCAGGTCTTCTGGGCCACAGGTAGGCTTTAGGGCTGTAGGGTTTCAGGGTCTACGTCGAGGTTTTAGAAAGTTCTTGAAGCTTTCAGCTTGGGCTTCCCTTGATGGCTTTAGGGACTGGCCTTCATTTCAGGATGTGAAGTTTAGGATTTTGGCTTTAGGGTCTATTTCAGGATGTGAAGTTTAGGGTTTAGGGTTTGGGGTTTTTCAGGATGTGAAGTTTAGGTTTAGGGTTTATTTCAGGATGTGAAGTTTAGGTTAGGGCTTGTAGCTTTGGCTTAAGAGCTACGCCTTGTATTGCAGCATGCTCGGTAAGGCTTTCGGCTATCTCGCAAGATCTGGGATCTGGACCCGGGCCCTAAAACCATTTATCACCCTGGAAACTCCGAGCCCCCAAAACCCCAAAGACCCTAAAACCCCCAACTCCTTTAAGCTTTGTCTTTTCATTCAACCTTGAGTGTCCTGAAAGCCTGAACCCTTAAAGCCATAAGCCTTAAACTGTCAACCTTAAAGGTCACCCCGTAAAAACCCTTACAACCCTTAAAACCCCTAAAACACGTAAAACCCGTAAACCCTGAACCCGAAAACCCCTAAACCCTCAAAACCCACAGCCTTAAGTTTTTAACCTTACAAATTCCGCAAAGCCTGGCGAGTCTCCAGGTCCTTGGGGCAGACCGCGGCGGATTTCACCTGACGGATCGGCGGCGTCTTTTCGGCTTGGGGGTCTAGGGAGCTCACGGCTCTCAGGGTTTAGGGTTTAGGGCTTCGGGTTTTGGGTTTGGGTTTCGGCCTGAATCTATCTATGTCTTTTTTGGGGGGCTTTAAGGATTGTAGGGGGTTCCGACGGTGGAATATAGGCGCCTCAACAACTAAACAGGGCTTTCCGGGGTCCAGTAGCCTTTAGCTAGATAGAGACTGCAGGGGGAAATTACGGCTCATGATGTAAATCCTGCATTACCCAGAAGAAGGAATATACCACAATTCCCACAGTGTAGGGTCCTAAAAGTATTGCAAGCTTTACGAATGAATCTAATATGGTTTGGCGCTTGGGGCTTTAGGGTTTAACCCCTAAACCCTAAACCCTAAACCCTGACATCCTAAACCCCTGAACTCCCAAGAACCCCATACTGTAGCACCTTCAAGAGAGAACCCTTAAGATTTAAGAGAGCCCTAAACCCTAAACCCCAAACCCTAAACCCTAAATCCCCCAACTCCAGACCCGTAACCCTAAACTCTAAACCCTAAACTCTAAACCCTAAACCCCAATCCCTAAATCCTGTAGACCCAAATAAATCCCTAAACTCTGAACCCTAAACCCTAAACCCTAAACCTTTCGAGGATTACGAAACCCCCTTCCCGCGCTGAGGCCTCGAGGGCCCCGAAAAGCCTTGGCTCGGTTCAGGGATGGGGTTTCAGGCTTTACGGTTTAGGGTTTAGGGTTTCAGGGTTTAGGGTTTAGGGTTTAGGGTTTAGGGATTAGGGTTTGGGGTTTAGGGTTTTGGGGTTTAGGGTAGAGGGTATAGGGTTTAGAGGTTTAGGGCTTTAGGGCTCCTCAAAGCGCTGAGATGACTCTCCGGGGTTTGGAAGCTAAGGGATGAAAAATTTGCAACCCCAAACCCTAAACCCAAAACCCCAAACCCTAAACCCCAAACCCTAAAACCTGGCTTAGGCTGGGGGTTCTCAAGGCTTTCGAGTGTAGGGTTGAGTTTCGGGGCCTTCCACGAAACAAATGCGACAGCCCTGACACCGCCGCGGCGGCCCGGATCCTCTAATGTAGGGGCCTTAATAATTTGAATAGGGTTTTGGGGCTCCTTTAGAATATAAATATACTAAGAAACCCCCTAAACCCTAAACCCTAAACCCCAAACCTAAACCCTAAACCCTAAACCCTAAACCCTAAACCCTAAACCCCAAAAAGTTGGTAATTATTCAGGCTCCTACGTTACGGTTGCTGCCTTTGGAGATCTATGGTTTGCCTGTCGGGATCCTATGCGACCCTTTTTGGGCTCGAACTGGGGAATTACTTCGGGACTATTTTATTGGGTTTAGGGTTTAGGGTTTATGGTTTAGAGTTTTTGGGTCTGGTTTTGGACTCACCCAATGTCCCGGATCTCTGTTCTGTCACCTGTAGACTATGATCGCTCAGCCTGAAACAAAGCCGAGGCCGCCCTGGCGTGGCATCCGTGAAGCCGTAGTCTTTGCTCTGGAGATAGGATTCGTAGGACGACTGCAGCAGCATGCGAGGATATTCGGGGACTATTTTTTCGAGTGGTTGCGGTACCATTTCTTGCGATGTTGCGGGATTTGCTGCATATTTGCATCAAGCGAAACGCTTAACTCAAGGACGACAGCGCGGCAAGCGAGACTTGAGATTACGAGCGCAGGCTTAAGCCCCTCACACAGCAATCAGACCAACCCCACCTAAACTTTGCAACTTCTACGCTCCAAAACTCCTATATTGTAAGCCACGAACTTCTATATAAACCCAACCCCCTAAACCCTAAACTCTTAAGCACCTAAGCCCTAAACCCTCAAGCCCCTAAACCCGAAACCCCCATAGCGGGGCCGAGGAGTCGAAGAAGCGGGTGGCGTTCCCGTAGCCCGGCAAAGAAGTCACGAAGTCGAAGAGGCTGCGGCCTAGGTGCAATGCAGGCATTGGTAATCCGTATGCAGAAGTAATGCCTGGCAATTAATATTACTATTGCTAGAAAGGGTTCGTAGTCGTCGTAGTAGTAGTAGTAGTAGTAGTAGTAGTAGTAGTAGCAGTAGCAGTAGCAGTAGTAGTAGTAGTAGTAGTAGTAGTAGTAGTAGTAGCAGCAGCAGCAGTGGCAGCACGTACGTGCGTACGTACGTACGTACGTACGTACGTACGTACATACGTAGTAATGAAACAATAATGAGTAATAGTTAGCATTCATCATACTGATATTCGTATTTCATCCCAGTATGAACATTGATACTTGGTAAGCGGCAATGTGCTAGAATGGCGGATTTGCGTCAGTATGTTTGCACGGTTGCTTGCATTGCCTGCAAGACTACTCACGGCTCAAGATGCTTCCCTAAACCCTAGGTTTTAGGGGGTTGCACGGCTTGGATTCTGAGCAAGGTTCAGGCTTAGGCTTGAAGCTTAAGCGGAAGGTTTTGGGTTTGGGGCTTAGGGCTTGCGGTTTAGGGTTTAGGGTTTAGGGTTTAGGGTTTAGGGTTAGGCGAGGAGAGGCTCACGGAGCATCTGATGTTAAAACCAGTCCTGCAAAGGTTTAGGGTTTAGGGTTTAGGGTTTAGGTACATCTCACCAACTACTGGCAGCTTGCACGGTCGCAGCACACGCCTTCTGAAGCCCCTAACCCCTAAACCCTAAAGCCACGAAACCCTGAAACCCCTAAACCCTAAAGCCACGAAACCCATAAGCCTTTAAACCCTAAGCTGAATCCCTATAACCTTAAGACCTCAACTGAAACCCTATAACTATAACCCTGAAGACCTAAACTGAAACCCTATAACCCATAAGCCCTAAACTGAACTGAAACCCTTCAGCCCTAAAACTCTAAACTGAAACCCTATAACCCTTAAGCCCTTAAGCCCTTAAGCCCTAAGCTGAAACCCTATAACCCTTAAGCCCTTAAGCCCTTAAGCCCTGAGCTGAAACCGTTCAGCCCTAGGCCTCTTTGCCAACACTCCGGGGCCAACTTTTTTCTTGGGGCGCCCGGCTGCCCACAATGCCCAGACGTTGGCCCTGCATGGCCAGATGTACGAGGAGCAGCCCGTCCAGCGCAGATCCTGCTTATGGGGTTTTGGGTTTAGGGTTTATAGGCCTTGGGGCTTTGGGTTCAGGGTTTAGGGTTTAGGGTTGAGATAGGGGCCTTAATAATTAGAATAGGGTTTTTTTGGGGGGGTGGAGAGTATACTCTAATTCGAATAAGGAACACCAAAAATAGTGTCGGTAATTATTAAGGCCCCTAATATGGTTTAGGGTTCAGAGTGTCGGGTGTAGGTCTCGGAGTTTATGGCAGGTCCTGCTTAAGGGTTTTGGGGTGTATGATACGATGCTTTGGTTTTTCGGCTTTAGGGTTTCAGAATATGCTGGGCAATGTTGGATCTGGGAAGGACATAATTATTCGGGCGATTTGGTGCTTGGCCGAATGGGCTGGGGCTGGATCAGAGCTACCACACACCAAGTGCCAAACGCTTCTCAACAATGCACAAACTCAACAAATATCTGCTGATAGTAGCGGTCCTAGTAGCATAACGCATTGCCCCTTCCTTAATTTCCATCATGGACCCCGACACTGCAAAAATCCGGCTCGAGCGATGCCGAATATCAGGGGGGCTAAGCTTCTTGCCTGCATTTCTGTCGCTTCTTTATCTGTCTGTTCCGCCACAGTCTGCACGGAGGCTGTACGTATGTTAGTCTGCATGCATGCATGCATTTGCGGTGAGGTACGCCTGGTTCCCGAAGGCATCGCGGCCCCGGCTTGCACACGAGGGGTAAATGCGCGACCAGCGAGGACTTTCTCAGGAGATGAGTGAAGCAGTTGCTTGCAGCATCCGGTAGAAGAAGAGCAAGAAGATGTTGGATGGCATTCTTTTCGTCGTATATCATACACACAGGCCCCTTCGAGCAACGCTCCGATCTTGGCCAATCTTAACCTCGACAGGTCCTGCCTCAAGATCCTCCCTGCGTGAAAGCCTCCTGCCGGATCGAGGTCGCCGGCTTCACTACAGTGCCTGATTCGGAGCATTATCGTTTCGGTGAAAGGAGAGATGGGAGTGTCGCAATCTAGGGGCCTGAGAAGTTGGATCCTGATAAGATAGGGCTTAGGGTTTAGGGGAGATGCCATAAAAGGACCCCTGATTGCTGTCCAAATCCTGCCTTTGCAGACGCTTCTTTGTCCACCTTCTCGCATTCGGCCAGCATCATGGGGCCAGTGAAGAACAGGAACCTAAGCTCTGCTCAAGGAGCCAAATAAGTCAAGTTGCCATCATCATCATGATTAAAGCCGACCTGCCATCTTGAGTCATGCTGATACATAGAGCTCTTGTACAGAATCTGAGGAACACTGGGATGCTGAACGCGTTGATGAAAGCTGAAACTGCGTAGGGGAGAACCTTCCCGCCGTAGGTGCTCGCCTTACGAAGGTAGGGTTTAGGGTTTAGGGTTGAAGGAAGCGTGGGATGAAAGTTAGGTTGGGAATCCCCCAAAGAGGGGCGCTTCAAAAAGGGATGTAGGGTTTAGGGTGTGGGAACCCCAAACAAAAAGTCCACAAACTCGCGGATCTTTGATCTTATCTGCCTTTGCTCCAGCTCTTGAGGCCCGCAACCCTCAACCCTAAACCCTAAACCCTCAACCCTAAACCCGCTTTTGTCGCCTCCGCGTTGAAGAGTTGGGGGTAGAGTCCGCTGGTGATGGAGCCGCAGAGGAAGCCCAACATCTGACACATGGCCTTTAAGGTTGCCATTCTGTGGCCTTAGGGTTTAGAGGTTGGGGTTTGGGGTTTAGGTTTTGAGGTTCGGGGTTTGGGGTTTAGGTTTTGAGGTTCGGGGTTTGGGGTTTAGCGCTTTGGGTTTGAGGTTTCTAGGGCCTGGGATTTAGGCTTTAGGCTTTGGGTTCGAAGTCGAAGCTGACGCATGTCCTCGGCGCATACCAAGAGCCCTGCCACAGAAGCTCTTGCAGCCTTTGAGAGCCTACACAACCCTCAAAAACCCCCTCTCAAACCAGGAGACATCGTATAGGGTCCATGAAACATCTGTAGAACAGCCCCCAGAAGTTCATGACTCTGTCAAGCCTGGAACTTGGCATTGTTCTCCTGTCGGACCAGGCGGATCTCAATGCCCTGCCCCACGGCTTGGATGCCAGACAGCGGAAGGTGGAAGGCCAAGCCGATCAAGGGCATCGGGATGCCCAGCAAACCTGGGTAATCTTGCTCAAGACTTTAGTTGAAGCTACCATAACACGAACTTAGGGTTTAGGTTTTAGGGAAACCTAAACTCTAGTATTTACTATAGATCCCTAAACCCTAAACCCTAAACCCTAAACCCTAAACCCTAAACCCTAAACCCTAAACCCTAGATCCCAACATCCCAAAAGAAGAGCCCAAGGGACTGAAAGGCTGGAGGAAGGCAAGGAGGCACCCCGAAAGCCGGTAGTAGAGGATGCAGGACTTCATCACGACCTGGGAGTTTCCGAAAATTAGGGGGGGTTTAGGGTTTAGGGTTTAGGGTTTAGGGTTTCGGGTTTAGGGTTTAGGGTTTAGGGTTTAGGGTTTAGGGTTTAGGGTTTAGGGTTTAGGTTTTAGGGACTTTCAGAAAATTCGGGTACCTTATTTTGGGGTCCTTATAATAGGGATCCTACTATTTAGGGTACTATATTAGGGTCCTTATAATAGAGATCCTACTATTTAGGGTACTATATTAGGGTCCTTATAATAGGGATCCTACTATTTAGGGTACTATATTAGGGTCCCCTATTTTCGGAAACCCCCACCTTGTGCCCAAACCTTCTGCACATCCAGGGCACGACCCAACTCAAGGAGACGCCTCCAAGGATCGCGGGCAGGCTGGTGAAGACCAGCGCATCAAATTGGGAGAAGTTGAAATTCGCCATCAGAAAGGCTAGGCCAATGGCATCCAGGGCCGCCATCTTGCTCACCACCTCCTCAGCCATCCTGAAGCTGATGTAGTCGTGGCTCTGGATGAGGCTGCGAAAGTTCTGCATCTCATCCTTGACCAGCCCTAGGATGGAGAATTGCCGGATGTCCTTCTTCTCCTTCTTGGAAACCAGCGTCTCGGGGAAGAAGAGACTCAATAAAGTCAGGGCCGAGAGGTTCAAGACCACCACCACAGTCGAAATGTAGGTGAAGTCTGTCATCTCCACCCACTGCACATACAAGTTGATGGGAACGATCATCACAAGGATGCAGCTGTGAAGAACCTGCCGTCGACCGTAGACAGCCACCGTGTCGTTCAGCTGAAGCGCAACATCCCCCGTGATGATCTCCTGCAGAATACCAATGCCACTCATTCCTTGCAGGCCTTTCGCGATGATGTAAGACCTAGGCTGTCCAGCCACCCACTGGGCAAAAAAGTATAAACTTTTTGGGGCTAGTCGCACTATAAGAGTAATAGCACTATAACTATAATAGTAATAACACTATGACTATCAGAGTACTAGCACACAAAAAGGTATGTCACCAAACAACCCTAGAGACGGAAAGCTCAGGCTTGTGGGCAAGAACTGGGCCGAAGCAAAGAGAACCTGGGCTCTTGCCAAAGAGCTTGAATTTTAATGACCAGAACCAAGTTTAGGGTTTAGGGTTTAGGGCTTAGGGAAACCCTGTTTTGTTTAGTATAAACCTTTTATTGTGGTAACTTGACTAAACTAAATTCCTTGACGAAGGAGCTTCATTGAAGCTGCCACAGTCAGGAAACCGTACGGTTTAGGGTTTAGGGCTTTGGGTTTAGGATTTAAGGCTTAGGGTTTAGGGTTTAGGGCTTAGGGTACTACAGCTGCCTGTTGTGGTAAACTGAACTGAATCAAATTCAAAATTCTCCAACAAGAGCCCAGGAACAGCAGACAAGGTGGCCAGGAACTGGCCCAGGAGAGCCGCACGCCTCCGCCCGTAATCGGCCAAGCCGCTCAGGAAGAGGGTGATGAAGAGGCGGCCGGCATTTCCAAAGCTCTGGCCCCATCCAGACACCTCCGCGCCTACGCCAATCACATGCAATCGATTCCCACAGAGCTTCGAGCCGGAGAACTCAGCACCTTCCGTCGTGTTCACTGGGACATCACACTGCACCAGGGACCTGGCATAGGGCTGATCCATCATGTCAAATACCATGGTGCTGATAATGCACACGCTCAATATGAGGTGCGTTTTCACCTCCAAGGCTGTCAGGCCAAACATCAGAGCCATGGCTCGCAAAAGCGCTGCAATAGGGTTTCGGGGGGATAGGAAAATACACCAAAATAACCTAGCCTGCGCCTAAGCAACAAGAGCCCCTCAAGTATCTGGTTCACTTGGAAAGCCCTAGCTGCTGTGGTCTTGTAACTCCCTTCCACTTTGCACATGACATGCCCTAAACCCTAAACTCTAAACACTAACACCTAAACCTACAGTAAACCCTAAGCCCTAAACCCAACCCCCTAAACCCTAAACCCTAAACCCTAAAGCCTAAACCCTAAACCCTAAACCCTTAACCCTACACCCTGAACCGTAAACCTAAACCAAAACCCAAACCCTAAGCAACCCTGAAGATTCAACCAGCTCATCGTGAGAAGGAGCTTCTTAGCCAGAGGCAAGGGGCTTAAAAAAGAAAAAAGCCTGCAAGGCCCTCAGAGTTGAGGGTCTTTCGGGCCCTAGGCCTGTAGGGTTCAGGGTGTAGGGTTCAGGGTTTTGGGTTTTGGGTTTAGGGTTCAGGGTTAGGGTTCAGGGTTTAGGGTTCAGGGTTTTGGGTTTTGGGCTTAGGGTTCAGGGTTTTGGGTTTAGGGTTCAGGGTTCGGGTTGAGGGTTTTGCGCTCTTGGCCTTGAGGGTTTAGGGTCTAGGGCCTTAATTTGGGAACCTGATGAAGAAACCTGGGGTGATGTTATCAAGGTTCCTAATTAATATGAATCCTTGTATTTTGGTGTTAGAGGGCCAGTGCTTTTTTTTAATCTGGTTTCTACATTGAGCCTTTAGGGTTCAGGGTTGAGGGTTTTGGGTTCAGGGTTTAGGGTTTTGGGTTTAGGGCCTTTCGGGTTCAGGGTTCAGGGTTTAGGGTTTAGGGCTTCAGGTTTACGGCTTCGGGTTTTAGGGAGCTCAGGCGTCCTGTGTAGTGCTCCTTCCTCAAGCCCCAGTTCTGGGAGAAGATCTCTGGGCACAGTGCGCTGGTGGGTGACCTGACTTGGGGTTTGAGGTCTAGGGGTTTTGGCCCTAAACCCTAAACCCTAAACCCTAAACCCTAAACCCTAAACCGAGGGTTTTGGCGTCTAGGGGTTTAGGAGTTCAAGCGGAATCAAGGTTTCGAGTCTTCGGTGCTCCGGGCTCAGGAGCTTAACTTGCTACTACTGTTGATGATAGAAATCCTGCATTACCTTAAGGACCCTAAACTATGGGAAGTTTGGTACATTCCGTATTCTGGGCAAGGCAGGATTTATATCATCAACCGTATGTGGTCCAGCTTAGTGTTTCTTCCGGACCTGCGGAGTTTCTGAAATTGACGCATGTAGCCGCCCTAAACCCTAAACTCTACACCCGAAACGCTGACCCGCAAACCCCTAAACCCTAAGGTCGAACCCCAAAAGACCCCCACCAAACCCCTAAACCCAAAACGCCGGGTGCTGTCCAAACATTCGGTTCAGGGTGTTGTCTTTGTTGAACACCTTCTTCCCAGGTTCAGGGTTTAGGGTTTAGTGTAGGTTTAGGTTTTAGGGTTTCCAAGCAAGAAAGGGACTCCGCGATAAGTGGAGTTTGGCAAGCGGTTGCAGCCAAGCCACCCGCAAAGGGCCTGAAGCTGAGCCCGAAACGCGGGTGGAAGTCCTGAAAAGCATTGTCAAGTAGCATAGGGTGTAGGTTTTAGGTTTTTTTTTTAAAGCACCTTTTTCCTCCTGCTGTCGGAAAGCCTCAGGAGGCAGGTGAGAAATCGACCCCTCAGCAGTGATCTTGACCCCCTCAAACTCCAGGTTCACAGCCGCTCTGACCCTGTGTTTCCTCATCCGTACCCTGTTGTGTCACTGAGCTCTCCAGGTTTTAGGGTTTAGGGTGTAGGGTTTAGGGTGTAGGGTTCAGGGTTTACGGCTTAGGGTTTAGGTTTAGGCATCCAGGGCCCATGAGTAGCATAGATCACCGCTGGATGCAGAACACTGTTTGTTCATGCCCTCTTAAACGGTGCGGTTGTCACAACTTGGGTTGTTCGTTGGGTTCCCAAACTACAGACTCTGAGCGCTCGAGTGCTGGTTGGCAAAAGCCCCCTAAACCCTATACCCTAAACCACTAAACCGCTAAACCCTAAACCCCTAAACCCCCAAACCCTAAACCGCAAAACCACTAAACCGCTAAACCCTAAACCTCTAAACCCCTAAACCCTAAACCGCTAAATCCTTAGGGTTTAGGGTTTAGGGTTTAGGGTTCAGGGTTTAGGGTTCAGGGCTCAGGGCTTAAGATTTTGTTGGGCAGGGGGGCAGGTCCTGGAATTGAAGCAATGTCCATGGCATCACTGGGGAAGTAAGTCGGATTGTTGTCCTTGGCATCGCAATCGGATGGATCGGTGCTCCCGAGCGGTGCTCACTAGGGACCCTGAGGGATATATAGCATTTTGGTTGTTTAGGGTTTAGGATTTATGTTTTAGAGTTTCTCCAAGAGGCAGGTGAATCCACGTATGTCTGCGCAGGCACATCTGTCGTCTTCACCTGAACAGAAGAACGGAAGTTCAGTGCACCGTTACGCTTCCTTGGGCTGGCGCGTCCCCTTAGCTAAACCCCGATCCGCCCGCTGATCAGCAGGCTCCGACGAATAGAGAAATGGAAATAGCAAAACAGCAAGAACAGAACATGATATACTGGTATGATACAACGATATAACTGTACAACGATATAATGACAAGCTACTATCAAACAGCAACCATGTTCTCACCCTCACTCTTCCCCGTCCCTACTGTAGACACGATATAGAAGCAAGGCAGCGAGATCGGTGATCGACAGAACCTGTAGGCTTCAACTAGATCCCAAACCAAGGCAGCTCCGGCATGAGCCCCTAGATCCTAAACCCCTAAACCCTCAACCCCGAAACCCCTAAACCCTCAACCCCTGAACCCGAAACCCATAAACCCTAAACCCTAAACCCTCAACGCCTAAACCCTAAACCCCTAAACCCTAAACCCTAAGCCCGAAGCCCTAAGCCCTAAACCGCTAAACCCCTAAACCCACAAAACCTTCAAGGATCCCTTAGCCTGTAGGGATCCCCAAAAAGGCCACCTGAACC
>CAJNDV010036063.1:0-22659 GCA_905221635.1 Symbiodinium sp. CCMP2456
GGGCCATAATAATTAAAATAGGGTTTTGTGGGTTCGTTATTACAGTTAGAGTATAATAGGCCCCAAAACCCTATTGCCATTATTAGGCCCCTATCTTAAACCTCTACGGTCTGAATCCTCCACGCAACATCCACTGAGAATCAGGCGCTCGGGGCTCCGGATCGGCCTAGCAAAGGCAGGTCCGGGTGTTTTTGGGCGATAGTTGCAAGCTGAAAGCCGGTGCAGGAAGCTGAAAGCCGGTGCAGGAATGCAAGCTTCGGGCTTCAAACTCGCAGAGTTGCTACGAGTCTCTGATTTGAGGACCTGGTAAGTGAGAGGCGAATCGCTCGTCTGGCTTCGTGCATGGAGCAGCAGAGGCCCTTTTGTTACATTGCTATGCTCACCGTGATCCCTTGTAGCGTTAGGGTATAATGTTGAAGGTTTAAGACTTACTTTCGCACAACGGCTCATGGCCGCTTGCCCCTACTGAAGGGGTAGGGGATTCCTCCCAAAGCCGACGGAATCGATCTGAACATCTCTCATCAGGGAAAGGTTTGGGGCTCGTTTGTGCTGAAGGATGTACTGCATGGGCAGGTGGTTGATAATCCCTAAGGGGGCCATCAGTTGGGACACCTGCCGATTCCCGACACCTGTCGAAAGTTCTCCAGCTCCTGAAATCAAAGAACAAACGTATGGCAGCTTCATGAATAACGGGCTGCCGGCCCTCGCCAACATTCAGGTCATGACTATCCTGAACTAGTGGGAAGCCCACAAGGCCGGAAGCCCAAATCCAAACCTCCTGCGACTCCCGACTGCGAAAGCATCAGCAGAGAACTTGCTTTGTTTGCCCGCTTCTTTCCACGATCCAGCCGGCAACTTCCCGACAAGGGCGATCTAAACCTAGACCCTAGACGCCGAAACCGTAGAATAGAAAGACACCACTCTAACGGATACCCTCAACCCTACAGCCAGGCGCTCTTTTCTCGAGGCCTTGGCTCTCTAGGGCAAAAAGAATGAGGATTTAGGGTCGAGGGGTTTAGGGTTTAGGCTTTGGGATTACAGTTTAGGTTTCGGGTAGGGAGAGTGATCAGGGTTTAGGGTTTGCAGCGAGCGGAGATAGATTCACGTGGTTTGCTCAACCACCTGGGGCCACTCTGTCCTCTGCTTGACTCCGTCGGGTCGAGGAGCTTATAAATCCCGGCTTCGTGGCTTGTGGCTAAAACCTAATTTACAAACTTAGCAGGTCATGTGAGGTTTTTATTGAGCTCAGGTGGTCCCATGTAGCTGCGACTGCAAACGGCATCACATTGCACTGCAGGCAGCTGCCGCATTCTCCGTTCATTTACCTGCAGAGAGAGAGTGGGTTTGCCCGGCTCATGTGGCTTGCGACGTCGACGGCTTTCCGGCTTTGTGAATTTCGCACCTAGAATACTTGCGGCTTGAAGGCTATGCAGCCTTTTCCTTTAACTGGCTGTTGACTGTATAATCAGCCCGCAAACCTACATCGGCATGCATTAGCAAGCTGGGTAGCTGAACCCTTTTCGTACGACCGAGTTCCGGACAGTCTTTGGAGTTTGCCGACGGAATTATGAGCTCTCGCTTCCATTGTTTAAGGTTAATTGGTCAAAACGCTCTGTGGCCTCAGGGTTTTCCGGCGTTTGGGGTTTGGGCAAAGATAACCCAAAGCCCATAGCAGCGAAACTCGATTTGCAACTTTCCAGTGTCGAACTACCGACCACTGTCAGGGGTTTAAGGCTAAGGGTTTAGCCTTACCTTATAACGGGCTCATCACCTACCATGTTGTAGGCTTTGAGGCTACAGGGGCAACGTAAGTCTCGGTTTGGTATTCCCTCCCTGGCCTTTCCCTTTCTTCTTGTTGCCGGCATCGAGAACGCTAATCTTTTCCTGCTGCAGGCACGTGGTGCAGACTGTACCCTACACTTCCAAGGACCTTAGAGTTAGGGCCCTAGACTATTTGAGGACCCAATAACAACGTCCCTGGAAGCATAGGGCCATGCTTTGGGAAGCCTAAGTAGTAATGTTAGGGCCTTGATAATTAGAATAGGGTTTTGGGCCCTACATGAAGTCGTAACCGAAACTTCTAAAGACCCAACTCTCAGACGCTGAAGCCCCCACACCCTAAAGCTCCAAACCTCAAGTCGAGAATCACCCTAAACTTTAAACTCTAAACCCTAAAACCTAAACCCTAAACCCTAAACCGGCCCTCTCAACTCCGCGCCTTTAAGCCCGAATAGGGTCTTAGGGTTTTGGGGGTTCAAGGCTTAGGGTTTCAGGGTTTAAGACTTGAGGGTTTTAGGGTTTAAGGTTTTAGGGTTTAGCGCTTCAGGGCTTATAAGGCTTTTAGGGATAGGGTTTTAGGGTTTACTGTAGCGTTTAAACCCAGGCCCGCAGGCCCCGTCCTGAGGGACTTGCTTCCACTCCGCAACGATGATGTCCTGAGTGTGCTGGGATTTATCAGCAGAGCTGTTGAGGTTTAGGGGGTAGGTGCAGCACTCTGAGAACAAAGGCCTGAAGTGCTTGCGACCTTCAAACCGCAACTGAAAAAACATGCAGGCAGGGACTGCTATCTTATTATCGTATAGCTTACCGTAAAAAGGACGATACGGAACAAAACACTGGTTGTTATTCTGACCCCCATCGTATCCGTCCCGGAAGTAGCTATACGTCAGGTCCCTGCGGAGAGATCAGGCGTCTCTTGACAGGCAAAAGGTTTAGGGTTTAGGGTTTAGGGTTTAGGGTTTAGGGTTTAGGGTTTAGGGTTTAGGCTCTGCCTGACGCCCTGCAGACACATCTTTCATCCAAGAAACGATGACCTCATCCTCGAAGTCGCCTGGCTTCCGAAAATAGGGGGCCCCAATATAGTACCCTAAATAGTAGGATGCTGCTATGGCTCTTGCCAGTCTCTACTTGAGGTGAAAGTTGCAGGCTTCTGGATTAGTCGGCAAAATAGTAGGATCCTTATCATAAGGGCCGAGGCATTCAATCTTCGGGCATCTGGAGCTTTGAAGGTAAGGCCTCGGGGATTTTTGTTGCCTCCCGCCTTGCTAGGACGAAGCCGGGGATTTTTTGTTGCCTCCCCCGGCTTCGGGTTTAGGATTTTGGGGTCTAGGGGTCTGGGAAATTGGTTTTGGGCTTTTCTTTGCTTCAGGTTTATGGCTTTCTGGGTTTAAGTTTAGGATGGAGTTGTTGGGTCTGGGGCACTCAGGTTGGGCTTTCGGGTCTAGTATGGGGTATAAAAGTTGCAGTTTGGAGGGGTTGGGCACGTAAGCTTCCGAACTCCGAGCTTTCATAACCAACCGCGCGCATTAAAAAAAGTAGGACGAGGGCTCCTAGTACTCCCGAGGCATTAGGTGAAAACCCGGCAGAACACTTGACCCGAGACCGCCCGAAACCTCTGAGCTCTTTAAGTTTAGGGTTTCGGGGTTTAGGGGTTTAGGGTACTTTCGATCGAGAGCCTACAACCCCCAAACCGAAAACGGAGGGGTCGGATTCTAAGTAAGAACTTCATTTCGATCTGTATAGCCGCCTTTGTAGGTTCCTTCCGGTGCGCATGTTTGAAGTGCTATCGTCCTTGTAGGGTGCAGAATTGCAAGGAACTTACATACCTGAAGTGTCTGTAGGGATGTCTGCGTTGTAAATATCATGCCGTCCTTTGAGTTGTACTGCACAAGCTCTGTGACAAGGACCCGCTTGTATGTACGTGTGCGCATATACATACATATATCTGTACATATGTATATGCAACTGCGAGAGAAAAATGTGTATGCATATATATATATATATATAGAGAGAGAGAGAGAGAGAGAGAGAGTGAGGGAGGGAGTACCCCTCAGCAATACAGGAAGACTCGAAAGCGACAACTAAATAAGAAAAGCCCTGATACCCGAGACCCTAAATCCTAGATCCTCACAGAAAGCCTTATGGTCCCCCCAAACGAACATGTCGAAGCCCCATAGAAATCTTGACTGATAGGGTGGGGACACCGCCTTGTCGGCACACCTACTCCTTTCTGTCCCCACCCCACCGACCCAAACCAAAGCTGAAAAAATCTAGGGACTTGGTATGCAGGCTTACAGCAAGGATAAGAACTGCACCTAAAAGTATAAGGTACCCTTACCTGTCCTAGCTAAGTCCCCCAGATCTCTTAAGTAGTCCCCGAGCCCGACTGCCACCCCTACGTCGCCAGATCTCGTCGAAACCATCCACGGTAGGTTTAGGGTTTAGGGGTTGCGGCTTAGGGTTTCGAGTCGATAAAGTTTAGGGTTTAGGGTTTTTGGGTTTACGCTCTCGCAACTCGGACACTGCCTGACGAGGTCTCTCGCGTTCAACTGGAAAACGTCCGCTTACAAGTGAGCGAATCTAGGGTTACCAGGGTTTAGGGTTCTGGAGTCTGGCAGGAAGGGCCGCCTAAAGTGTTTAGGGTTTAGGGTCAATCCTTGCATGGCCATTGTGTTGCTCAATTGTATCGGCTGCGTGAGGTTCACGAAATGACATGCCAGGAATCAGCACAGCAACTCATTGTCTAAAGATCTCTCACGCGATACCGAGGACTGATATCAGTCTCAGTGTGTGTAGTCTTGTGGTTCCTTTTCCTATCGTTAAACATGCCTACGGGTACTGCTGTTCTCCTTATTACCTTTAGCATATCCCTACTAGCTGTACCATCGACCCAATGTGAACCTGACTTATATAAGTCTTGTCGGCGCGCCTTGTATGTCGACAGTGTCCGGCAGAGTATTCTCGCCCTTGACTACTGCACAGCCGCAAGCGAACTTCTTCTTGAACAGCTTCCTGGGCTTTTGTCTCCCGACGTCTCCGGGCTTCGGTCCAGAGGAAGCTTAACTTTAGCCTTCCGTTCCTAAACCTGCGCAAAAAAGTGACCCCATCTTACGACTACAGTGGGCTTTCTGCACGATTCTCTTCAGCCCATGTGACCGAAGCTGTATTGGACCACAAACCCAAACCCAATCAAGCCGTTTTTGTGGTGAATGCCTGCAGGTTCTACTCGGGCTTGGTTAGGGCTTTAGTGTTGAAAGGCTTCGAAAATTCTGCTGGCTCTACTTGGTTCAGTATGGGGCTTGTGAGGCTTGTATGGTTTAGGGATGGCTTGCTAAACCCAAACCTTGTAGTCGCTACTGCGAGACTAAACACAGAAACCCTTCACCCGAAGACGCGGAACTGTTGAGCCCTTCATCAATTAGGGAGTGTTCCTTGCCTTGGCCAGCAAAGCTGCAGTCAAACATGTGAGGCTTCAAGGGTGGCTGTAAAGTGGACTTCAGGTGTGTCTTGGCCACGTTCACCCGAGTAATGTAGGGGCTTTGATACTTAGAATAGGGTTTTGGGCTCCTTTATAGTATACTTAGAAGAGGGAACCCTAAGGAATACTGTAGGTATTTTTTGCGCCCGTGAGGGCTCGAGCCGGCAAGCTGAACAGCTAGTTTTAGAGTATGGTTGTAGGCACAAAACCTGCACAGGCTACATTAAGCTTGGGTGACTGCTTCGTTGGCTTAGCGTAAGGGCGTTTTTGGCTCGCTGCTACCGAGATGCGCCACGTCGTCCAGCTTGATCCCGAACATGTCGAGTCCCGCTACGCTAGTGACCTGCAGTCCAAAACGTGCAGCAGGCACCTACACCCCCCCCAAGCCTGTCACCCCGCAGCCCGAAACCACTCACAATCTAAACCCTCGATACCGTAAGACCCCAAACAACGCCGATGTCCACAACATATGAGTGGTTGTCAAAATTAGTGTCCCTTTTTGGGTACCCTAAATATTAGGTGCCGTACTATAATAAGGACCCAAAAAGGGACCATAATTTTGACAGCCACCCATATGACCACTACGTCGTCGCCGTCGTTGTCGTGTCAGTGCAGCAGCTGCTTGGGGTATTCGTATGGAGCTTTTAGGGTTTAGGGTTTAGGGTTTAGGGTTTAGGATTAAGCTCTATATCCACTGGTGCCCGATGCGGCAGAAAATCTTTGTTTTGGCGGGTTTACTACGGCGATTACGGCGCAGGGGTTGCGAGTTCAGGCAACAATCTAGGAAGCACACAAGAAGCATAATGCCCACCGGCCACCTTATGTTCCTTGACTTATCAAGTGGGCCCAAATGTTGAATCCAATGCGGTCTTCCCAAATTCAACAACCCAAAGAGTCCAATGCCCCCTCATCAAGGAATGAGCATAGTTCATGCGATTGAGTTGTCCATGTTTTACGGCATGTTCCTGAATTAATGGGGTCGCGAAGTCTCTGAGAACCCGACTGGCCACAACCCCACATCACATACCGCATCTGAGACGGCGACACACTTTCGTCCGCCTCGGTTCAGCTTCTTGATGCTGACCTCATTCAGGCCCGAGGTTCAAGGCAGTTAGAGGGTTTGAGGTATTTTCTTTAGCCCTTTATTCAACGAACCAGCAGGCTTGCCGTATAGATAAATAGATAAACCCTCAAGACATCTTAGACCAGTAAGTAGGTTATCTTAAATACACGGGTAGATTCAGGGCTCTTGGCCCTGAGCCCTTCGCAGCGTCAGCATGCTGGCAGCTAAGACCTGGTGGTGCGTAGCCGGAGTCCGAATCTTGGCGAGATTAGTTTAGGGCTTCACGGCTTAAGGTTTAGGGGTTTAGTAGGCCTCAGGTAGTGTTCGGCGACATCTGGCGAAGAATGTAGAAACCAGAATCTGCATACCCCAAACTGCCCTTAACCTTAAAACCAAAAATCGCCTCCGTCGTGGCGTTTTTTTTTGGCCGCTCTACTCTACCTCATATCAGCGACTGCCGGCCCGTCACAGCAGGGGTTCTAGACAAGGGCGGAGATGATGAGCTACGGTACGGTTATAACAGGACCGCTCTGGACAGCACAGAGGTTCGAGTCGAACCGAAGAACTAGAAAGGTAAATGCATGTCAACAGATTGCACAAACAATCTTCACGATGCTCTTGGGACGTGCACTGAGCCTGTCCTATCATGTGGCAGCTATTGCTTCGGGGTGGGGGAGAGGGTCGGATTGGGATCATCCGCACATAGTGCGAGGTATGTCTTCTCTAGAGCCCAAGCATCCTGAAACCGGCTTGCACCACCCCACATGCTAACAAAAACCTGACCTAAAACTCCTAAACCCGAGCCCCCGAAATGACAATCACACATCCTAAACCCAACCGAACATCCCACAGCTACCCAAGTTACTTCAAAAATCCTCATGTCCACTTCATTATACACCCGGAAAAAACAAAGTCTCCACAACTGGCAGCTCTTGGGTAGTTGCAAGTATGGTTGGAAGTACCTTACACAGGCTTCTCAAGTACATGCAAGTGTGCAAGTGTAGTTGCCCGAATCGTGCCCCAGGAATTCCTGAGTCCCTTCACCTTTTAAGGTTTACCCCTGAACTGGACCCTAGAGAACCTACCCTTCCAGGGTTCCTTATGAGGATTTAGGGTTTAAGGTTTAGGGACTTCTTTCTAAAAGTCCTTGAAAAGGTTATTTGGAGTTCAGGTAACCCCTGCATAGAACTAAGCCCCATAAAACCCCTTGTAAACGCCACCCTAGACCCTAAAAACTTCTGAACAGAAGCAATATGCAAGAGTCCCCTATAGAACCTTTTCTAAACATCCCCCCCCCCCACTTAAATCCTAAAGCCTCTTGAACAACAAGTACAAGAGTCCCACGATCGTTCAAGCACTTCCAAGGCTATGGCTGAGGGGGACTTCGCTCCTTAGCACTGGTAGGTCGTAGGGTTTCGGGTTCCGGGTTTGGGGTTTAGGGCTCAGGGTTCAGGGTTTAGGGCTGAGGGTTTAGGGTTTACAATCGGGTTGAGGGTTGACAAAAACACTCCATTGGAGTTCCTTCTTGGGGTTACCTTACGATCCTGAATATAGAGCAAGATACACCACGAATGGAGACCGCGCAAAGGATTTGGGGTTGAGAGTTTTAGGGCTTTTTTTGAAGGGTTTAGGATATTTGTCCATCCCGTAGTGCTAGGACGAGCCTAGGATGCAGCGTGCATGTCGGGTGAAGGGTCAGGATTTGGGGTTTACAGGGCTTACTGATGCTAATTCCTTGGTACAACAGCTCTAGAACGGCAGGGCACCGAAACTTGGATTTTGCTCGGGGTTGGGATTATTGCCCGGGGGCTTCAAAGTTTAGGGATTTGGGGATTATAGGGTCTTTGCATGGGCTTGCTATGGATGTTTATACGGGCTCTGAACTTCACAGTCTATAAGGTTTGGGGTTTGTAGATTAGGGATTGTGGACCTACGCTGCGGGGTTTAGTGGTCAACACCACAAAAGCTCCAGCGATCTAGCCTTCGCCTGCTGTCCCAAGCATCTGATAACCATGTTCTCCACACCCCGCGCACAAAGCCAACCTACGGTACTGGTATAATATAGTATGTAGTATCGTTTTGTAAAAGTAGCATAGCATAGACTTCTAAACCCAAGTACCTAATGATTGGGTCCATTCGATCCTCAGCGTTTTGTCGAAGCCAGGACTCTCTTGACCTTCCCACCAGGTAGGAGCTTCTCTTTCGACTTTTCTGTAAGCTCCTCGCAGTTCCAGCTGCCAGACTGTGCATTCGGTGTTTAAGGTGTGAGACTGGGTGTATGGGCAGGGTGCTTAGTCACATGCGGCCATGCTAGGTATCCTGTTGTTGCTGTCGGTGAAGAACCTACGTGGGTCCATCATGCAAGATCTACTTCACATGCACCCGTGCAGCAACAAACCAACGAGCCACCAACCGCAAACCCTGATCCATAAACCCTACATCGCAGTTGTGAGAGCAGGGCTGCAGGTGTTCAATTCTAGAGATAACGCACTTAATTACCCTGAACCCTAAACCCTAATAGTAACATGCATACCACGGCGGGATTTTGACCTTGAGCCGTCTCAGCCTGAGAGCCTTAGAGATAGACTGTGGCAGGGTGTTGAGGCTCACTATACTACAATCATAATAAGGAACTGTCCAAAAGAGTATTAGTAATGACTTAGTCCCCTACATTACAGACTCCAATGACGACTCCTCTGCTTTCTTCTTGGCATCTTCCAAGGAGATGCCGGAAAGCTCTGGATAGTACTGCGGGGCGTTCCTGAGTGCTTTTTGGGGTGACTGTAAGCGCTTGGCGTCTCAGGGTTCTAGGGTGTAGGAGCTAGGGGTTTAGGAGATAAAGGGCTAGGGCTTGGCGTTGATTTGAAATTCAAGGTGCAGCCTGTTAGGTCTCTATCCCTGCAACAAGGTCCTGCCAAAAAAACATAGCGGGACAAACCAAACCCCCACCTGAGAATCCCATAACCTGTTGCTTTGAGGGTCAGAAGTTATACTCCGTTCACATTATGTAGACAAGAAAGCCTTGTCCTGAAAGCCGAAGAGTCAACTATTAGCTAAGGTCCGTGGATAAATAGGGACCTTAATAGTACTTCCAGGGTTTTGGGTGTAAGCTCTAGTTTACTTAACTTATATGACGATAAAGGAAGCGATCTAGTTCGACCTCTGAAGCCTAAAGCTTAAGCCCTACACCCTCAATCCCTAAACCCCACACCCAAACCCCTATCCCTAATCCCTAACCCCTGAACCCTAATCCCAGAACCCTAGCCCCTTAACCCTAAACCCTAAAACCTATCCCCTGAACCCTAATCCCAAAACCCTACCCCCTTAACCCTAAACCCTAAACAAAAAACCCCAAACCCTAAACCCCAAACCCCAAACCCTAAACCCTAAACCCTAATAGCCCCTTAACCCTAAAACCACCTAAATGGATTCACCGGTCCGTCCCTGCCGGGCGGCTCGAGACACCAGGGCTTGCACTTGTCCCAATTGGGATGAAACCTCACAGGGCTTAGGATTTTGGGGATTTTAAACATTAGGGTTTAGGGTTTAGGATTTTGGGATTTTTTTCTAAAAGTTTTCCCTTAGGGGCTTAGGGTCTAGGACTTAGTACTCTGATTTCAGTAGCATTGCCGGCTATATCGTTATGGTTCTCTTGTTGTAGTACTATTATGAATAGGGTTCGCATTGTTATGATTATCGTTATGACTATACTCGTTACTATTCAATAGTGGACTTTCGTTTCTGTTCTTGGTTGGGAAGTGCCCAGGTTTAAGACGGTTTTGGCTTGTTGAGGACTGTTGTGCAGTTTAGGGTCGTGCGTTTAGGGCTTTTTGTCAACTTCTTGTCTGCCTTATGGAAAGCATCCGAAAAAGACAACACCAGAAGCACGAAACCCTAAACCCTAAACCCTGGACCCTGAACCCTAAACCCTGAACCCTAAACCCACAGGCATCTGAGGGAAACCGGATCCTGGCGAGCTTTAGCCAACAGGATGGTTATGAACAGCGTCCGTGCATTGATTGCAGGAAGGGGTACCAAGTTATCGAATACAAATAACACAATATGCATATGTATATAGAATCTATCTCTCACTCTCTCTGTGCATATCTGGGGTCTGCCTTTGATGATCAAAACCTGAGTCCTGGAAACTTTGCAAGGCCAGGCGCTGGCAAAAGTCTGGTGGAAGGCCACAGACGGCGCAATAGAGCCTAGGGGAAAGCCAGTGTGGTTTGGGGCTTTAGGGTTTGTATTCTAAAGCTACGTCAGACAAACAGACGAGCTGTCAGGTACGTTTAGGGTATAGAGGGCTGCTTTAAAGGCTTTTATAAGATATAGAGACCCTCTATAAGGCTCCTATAACGGTAACTACCCACCTGAAAATGTCCTAGAGCTACCTTCCAAACGAGTGAGACGGAACAAACAGATTTCAGCTCGAGCACACGTCTTCTGCCGTCTCCATCGGAGAGTAGAGGTCCTTAGCAGGGCAAGCAGAGACTCAAATACTGTCGGGGCCTAAATAACTAAAATCGGGTTTTGGGGGGTTCTTAATATAAATACAGCATAACATACCTCATACTTCAGAACCCAATTCTAATTAAGGCCGCTATATTATCTCAGATATCCCTTAGCCAAGCCAGCTAAGGATCCCTTAGGGTGTGGGGAGCAGGGTAGGACGGTTTAGGGTTTAGGAAGAACGTTGCTCGGTCACAAGGAGTAACAAAGAAAACATGGGCTTACAACTGAGGATTTGGAATTTGGGCGTTGGTCATCATCAGTTCGTGTGAGAGGGGTGGAAGAAGACATGACTCGCGTCTATATATATATATATATACACACACATGTACATATATATATATATATATATGGAGGCCCGGACGACGAGCATCAATGTAACAAGGAACAACACAGCTGTCCATGATGCTGAATGTCTTGATCCAGATTCTCGAACTGAATCTGTTTGCCAGGGGCGCAAATTTGCAAACTCCGAACATTCTGACGCAACTCTTACGGCATCCGTGATGACGTAAGAAAGCCACCTCCGAAAACCTAGATGCATTGGTCTTTCATGGACGACCCCATTGAGTTCAAGTTGCTGGCTATCGGTGCTTCGTGCCTTTTCGGGTTTCCAATTCTAAATCCCGTAAGGTCTGTGTCACGGAGTGGCCTTAATTAACATAGACTCGTGTTTCACAGTCCCCGTCTCGGAACAAGGGACATCAGAGGAGAGCCCACTGCTAAGGTCCTTAACGGCTTGCTGAACAGCTCACCCACCCAAAAGCTCCGAATGCTGAATCCGAATCAAACTCGACCCGCAACCTCAAATCTAAGCCCAAGCCCTATCATGCTCACACTGTTAAGCTCAGTAAACGCGAAGCTTTTGGATCCGACACACTCACACCCCACGATCTGCTACTGCTCCACGCCAACCCTAAATAGCCTAACGCCCTGAACCCTTAAATCCAGTTTAGCCTGGGGCACATGAGCCTTGAAGCTCCAGAGCAAACCCTTAGGGGCCTGCCATCCACTGGAGGGACGTCATCGGAGGCGCTTGGGATCCAGAATTTGGGGGAGAGAAGGTTGGGAAAGCTTTGGCAAGCAAGCACCCACACAACCACATGAGACATTCCCGGGACGTTACAAATACCGCGAACAACCAACCTAGACCCTAAACCCAAACTAAACCCTAAAACCTGCAGAGCTAAGCCTTTCAACGACAATCGTTTTTATGAGCCATTCTTGTTTGGAGCATTCGTACCAGCAGCGTTTATTTCTGACAGTAAGAGTGCTTATATGATCTTTAGCACCACCATCAGATTTCACTATTCACACCAATATTAATTATCGTTATGGCCAGCAGGGTCATCATCAACAGCATTACAGTTATACTCATCACCTTTCTCTTGTTACTGCTACTTTATATACTTATATGTATATATATATATATACACATCATCATGGTTAGTTGCCCTGTCAGTAAGTAGTCTAACTCAACGCTTAAACTCGCAGTGTCTGGGTCTGATGAAAAGTCTCGTATCCAAACTCAAGTTTAAACTTACTAAAACCCGCTGAACCCGAGCCCCAGGCCCCAAGCCCTACACCCTAAACTCCAGAGACCCTGAACTCCAAAAGCCCCGAAACCTACCACCATAAACCCTAAACCCTAAACCCTAAACCCTAAACCCTAAACCCTAAACCCTAACCCGAGGGAGCCTCCGACGAGGAGGCAGATGGGTATCCACCCTCCTTCGACTTCGTTTGCTCCTCGTCTTTCTTCTCCTTGTCAAAGACAACAGCTACGAGTAGGGCCGATACTTGCTTAGGGGGTAGGTATATGTAGGATTTAGAGAAAGGAGCCCCAAAAAGGGACCCTAAGTTTCTTAGAGAAACTCCATGCTTGAAGACTCGTTGCTTTGACGATAGCCGTTGAGCTGAGATCTTGCACAGGCTTGGTTCTGCAGCTTCGGGTACGGCCCCTCCAAACGATATCGGCAAAAACATGCGAGGGTCGAACTTCCAGACTCTGAACTCTTACCCCTAAGCCGCCTTACTAAGACCCGAAACTCGAAGCCGCTGAACCCAAAGAGGGTCTGAGAAAAGCCGGGTCGGCGTCTGGGGCTATCCAGGGCCTCGGCAGCAGCTGGAGCTTCTTCCGTTGGCTTCGGCTGCTCCTCGTCTTTCGTTTCCTGGTCTTATCGGAGCGAGGCATCGGAGCGAGGCTATAGGGCGGTGTGTTCCAATCTACGGGCCACACACATAGCGTGGGGCTTAGGGGTATAATATACCAAAACTGTGTGTGGACATATATCGACTATGAGGTGGTACCAGTACGACCCCGACTGTGAATCCAAAGCCCTAAATCCTGCATCGAAAGTTGATGTACACGATACAAGATGTATGGGCCAGCCAGGTGAGAGGGGAAACACCGATATCAAAGCTAGGTGTTCTTGCCCACATGGTGAAACCGTATTGCCACCTTGAACGTCCTACCATTACACCCCGAAACAGAAATCAACCCCTAAACCGTTCGACTTTTTCACAACCTCGCGTCGCCTCGAACTGAGCTTTGGGGTCGTGTTGTGCATTTCCCATTTTGGTATTCAGGATTTGGGTTTAGGGTTTAGGGTTTAGGGTTTAGGGCATTTCCCATTTTGGTATTCAGGACTTGGGGGGTTGGGGAATTTGGTTGTGTGTAAGGTTTATACGGTCTGATATAGGGCTTCGTACGCGAACAATAGGCCGCAGCCCTGAAGCCCTGCTAGGCTTTGAATGCTTTACTGCAACATCATGGTTGGGGTATTATTAAAAAAAAAAATGTATATTCCTTATTGGGTTTAAGCACCCTTTAAAATGTAAAATGTTACCCAACTATGACAAAGTTTACAGAGGCGGTACCACGGCACCTCGGATCATCACGTATCCTTCGCTAGCCCCTTCACAGGCGGGGCATCCTTGTCCTGGTTGTTCAGTTTTGATGGGGAGGCCCCCTCGATAGTAAGGTTTACGTGCGTCCTCCAGAAAAGAGTGGACTTCCTACCTTTCACAATATCTAAATATCAGAACCACAAAAGCTTAAACGCTGGGTATAGGAAACCGCCCAGTGCATGCAAGCCACCATCGAGGTGATGAGCCCCGCTCAGGGAGCCTGCGTTCCGTGACTGGGTGAATGCAGAGAGCCCTGATGGCTTGGTTTTGAGGCTCGTGGCTAAGAAGGCACCAAGCCCTAACCAATTGAATCCAATCCCTAAACCCTAAACCCTAAACCTGCATCCGTGTCTGTAAGCCTATGGAAACCTTAGTTCATGCCCCCAGGCATAAATGATGTCCGGTTATCGCGGCTGTTCCCGCTACATTAGTGTGCTCTTGATGCTAGTGGTATCGATTCGTGCTGTTGTTGGTGGACAGTTGTTGCTCGTCCGTCGGCTCACAAGCTTTGTACTAGCGTCGCATATCTAAGGGCTGAGTATGCATGGTGCAATGCTGTAGCCCTTGGCGGAGTTGGCCGGGACAAGCATGCCCGACTGAGGATTGGAAACCTTCAAAACCCGAAGTTTCCGTACCCATGTTTCCTCTCGGGCCTTTCAGCTTACACTTTAAACACAATGCAAATCCCCCCCGCCCCCCCCAAAAAAAAGTAACCCTAAGCATAAACACCTTGTAAACCCTACACCATAAACATCCCTAAACCCTAAACTCGACAGCCTGAACCTTGAACCTACTATTAAAACCACTACAAGCTTCTCGGTGACTGCGTCGGATGGACGTCTTCGGCCCCGAGGTCGAAAGCCCTTATAAATCCGACAAATCTTAAAGTCCTATCCGCTAAACCCTGCAGTCTGAATGCAACCGGAAACCCAAAACCTCCGACGACTGCTTCCAACTCGTTCTAAGCTCAAGCGCTTCTCTTGGCATTTTAGGGTAGAAGGGTCTCTGGGGTTCTGACTTAGAATGTCGGGATTGGAGTCTGGGACTTCGGCCCGAATTTCTTGAGTAAGTCACTCAGGCGCAGGTAATGTGGGGGCCTGAATAGCTAGAACAAGGTTCTGGGCTCCTTTATCGCATAAATATAAAGAGGAGCCCTAAGGAAGGATATTGGCAATTCTTTGGGCTTCTATATTATCTTCAAGCCTCACGAGGGAGCCTGGGTAACAACCTTGAAAATACAAGCGCTTGAAGTTGCATGTGCTTGCGTGCACGCGCGCACATGTATCTAAGTCCCTCGGGGTCTGCTCCTTTTGCATAGCTAGGCATAAGCACCCGACATGATTATTGCATGGTGTTTGCAAACCCACGTGCATATCACCATACACACATGTAATTACATGCGATAGCCACGAACAGTCAGACGCAAGCACATCCCGATAAAATACTGAGTTTGCAAACAGCTAGTCAGTCTTAAAGATCGGTCTTCACCCGCTCCTGCCTCCCGACTTGCCAAGAGCTTCAAGTGCGGCCCGGTTTTGCAAGTCTCTTACTCTCTGGAGCCAGCACGGCGGATGCAAGAACGAATCCGGACTGAAGTACAATCAACCCCGTGAGCCCTGAACCCTATGAGCTGAACGTCCATAAGCCCCAAAGCCTTCAGCTGAAACTCGAGAGGTCTTGAGTTATTATCGCTACGCCCTGAAGCACACTCCCAGAAACCACAAAACCTCAAGCCTAGCATGCGGACGGATTGGGAGAGGAGCGGAGGTGGGGCGGGGTCCCTGGAAAAATGCGGGCACCCCATACATATGTATATATATATATATATAATACATATGTATATGTACATGTATGCATAATTGTATAATGCATAATACGTACATACATACATACATACATACATACATACATACATACATAATGCCAAGCCCTACGCCCAAAACCCTCACCCTGGCTAGAACTCTACACCCGGCTCGGTCACTGATCCTAAACTCCGGACGCCCCCTGAGCTCCAGTTCAGAACCCACATGGTCTTGATGACCCAAAGGGCAAAGGCCTTCAGCTAGCATGCAACCCCGAAAAATAAATGGTCCCGTGCAATGACTAACCAGAACACGAAGGGCCATTCCATGCTCTTGGGGCATGGAAGAGACAGTAATCCTAGACCCTAAACCCCTAATCCCTACACCCCCAAACCCCAATTTAGGCAAAGGTGCAGGCTCAGGGTTTTGCGCTCAGCGAGTTTAGTGTTGAAGCTAGCTCTGCTTAGGGCTTAGGTTAGCGATTTAGGTTTATGATGGAGCGCCGGACTGATATTAGTTAAATTGCTTTGAGTCTTTGAGTTTGTGGTAGTAGTTTCCCGCTCCCACACACTACGGCGACCTGAGAAATCTCGGCATGTCATCTCTCTGATGCAGG
The DNA here is from genome assembly GCA_905221635.1 of Symbiodinium sp. CCMP2456. Lineage (NCBI taxonomy): Eukaryota > Dinophyceae > Suessiales > Symbiodiniaceae > Symbiodinium > Symbiodinium sp. CCMP2456. The sequence goes on from CAJNDV010036063.1 coordinate 16,161, forward strand.
ATGACTATTCAAATCCCACCCCTGGAAAAACTACAACCGTGAACCCAACACACCACACATTTTGTAAGCACGAAATGCCAAAACGATAACCCCAATGTTCCGCAAACACCCCAAATCAGACACTAAACCCTGAACCCCAAATCCTAATGCCCGCAAGATCCTAGTAATTCAACTAGGAGGTCCTGATCTCTCTGAGTCAGAGGAGTCGGGTCTCAGAAGTCCGAGTTTTGAGGATACGCGAAACTCCCCGCTCTCTCTTTTCAAGGTGTAGGGTCACCGTAGCTACTGGTAGGATTTGCGGCTTAGGGCAATCCTCAACCAGTTTACGTGAATACCAAAAACCAAACACCAGAAGGGAGCACAGCATCAAGTCATAATGAGGGAAAAGTAACTTGTAGGGTTCTCGGGTTTAAGAAACGATGACCATGACCTCCACCGCCCAAACCGGAGTCTACAGCCGAAGCCTCACCATCATGTGCGACAAGCAACGAAACAAAATAGGGGTTGGGGCGAATACTCTTGCATAGGGCCTAGGGCGATTAGGGGCGATGAAAGAAAGCATTTGTACGTTTTCAAGCCTCTCTACAATAACATCAGCGAAGTAAATGGATGTCAGGTTCGATACCCTCGGCCGCAAAGGCTCCCCCTAAACCCTAAACCCTAAACCCTAAACCCTAAACCCTAAACGGACAGCAATTGCCTCGCTGCGCCCGGCTTGACCGGAGGAGCGAAGCGCCTACGAAGGTTAGAACTTCACGGTTTAGGGACTTTGGGTTGTGACCACGGTTTAGGGTTTAGGGTTTAGGGTTTAGGGACACTGTGAACGCTTGGCACTAACAGTGGAAGACACCTACAAACCCAAACCCCCCAGGTACCTACTATATAGGGTACTAGAGCCCCAAGGGCCCCATTTAGTAGGTACCTGGGGGGTTAGGAAAACTTAAACCAAAGCTTTTGTTCAAAGAGACCTCCTGGAGCATCCGAGACCTGCTTCCCCAGGACCCCAACCTCTGCAAACCCTAAGGCTCCATGTACCCATATAGTAGATACTTAGGCCTTAAAGTACCTGTATAGGGACCCCTTTAAGGCCTAAGTATCTACTATAAAGGTACATGGAGCCTTTGGGAACAGTACGGTACTCGTAGACTTTTGAAAAAGGAAGCCTGCAGAAGCCTAAAGAGAATCATGAGAACCTCATAGATGTGTAAGCCTTGTGGTACAGGGAATCATGCATCTAATAGCAGGAGGTCCACCATGCCACGCAAGAGCTCATCAACCAGACATGCATCAGAAAGCCACAATGTCCTCGTTTTACAGCTCCTGTTCTCTTACATGCAAAAGAAACTCACGAACGAACTAACTAACTAACCCTTGGGCATGAGTCATGCAGACCTGCATCAAACCAACCCCAGTAACGAAGCCGATCCTCAACCATGAAAAATGCGGCGTCGAGTGTTGCGGAAACCGATGTGGCAAACTGGCAGTAAGAGCATCATCAACATCCCAGCTGATGATCAACATGGCAACAAGTCGGAAGGACTAATCATCGCTTGCGGTCATCATCTCCGCTACCCGTACATTCGAGCAAAACTCCACCACCCCCTCGCGAGGCCTCATCAGCATTGGCCCACTCTGGGGCTTGCTCCTCCTTGCCAAGGTTGCTCTTTAAGCTGAAGTATAGAGCTGGGTTTACGGTTCCGTCTGCAGGTTTTGGGGCTTTGTGTGCTTCAACTGAGCTTCCAGCTTTGGGGTTTGAGGGTGCGGACGATCGATGCCTAAACCCACGTAGACACGCAAATCGGCTGCACGATATGGTTGGTGGGCTTTACGGGACTGGGTACTCTTACACAAGCTTCCGAAAGAAGTGCTCTGAACCTCAAGATGGGATACCGGGATAAATCTTACCCTTCACAGACGAAACGGGTGAGAGACGCTAATACTACATACATACAAAACCAATCAGAATAACAGAACATGAACGAGAAACAGATGTAGCCGCAAATAGCGATCGCAGGCTACAGTCCGCGATTGCTGTCCATCCCACCCCTGGCACGAAGGTGCCTGCGATTCGGATGCGCTGGTGGCGCCTCCCTGTGCATGCAGGTAAATAAGTTCGGACGAATTGTTAAGTTGGTTGCTAAGGGCCATCATGGATGGTATAATGAGTGAGCTCGTGGGGGAGCAGTTCCCACAGTTTTCATACTCCTGACTCATTAAGCAAGCTGCTGGCTACTGAACTCCTAACCCGAATAAACCCTAAATCCTAAACCCCTAAACCCTAAACCCCTAAACCCTAGAATCAACACGCAAAGCTGAATTCATGCTCCACGTACGGTCTCGGAATCCAGGCTGTTGGTTCGACCAAGACATTTCTCATGCTCCACATTCCGACTGTCGGCACGGGGCACTTGGGTTAGGACCCTAAACCCTAGAAGCCCCTAAACCCCTACACCCTAAACCCTATAAACCCTATAAGCCCTAAACCCTAGACCGTTTATAGCGTGTTGCTGTACATGCAAGCACATGACTAGCAGGCAGTCAAGAGGTTGGGGCTTAGTATCCCTTAGTCCTAAACTCCCTTCAAGCCCAGCTGCTTCTGTGGTAGGTTTAGGGCTTAGGGTTTACTGTCCTTGTAGAACCATCATATACCGATCCACTATCCGGTAACCGACTTGGGCCTCGCCCTGCTGTGGCTCTTGATATGCCTTGCAATCCTGGTCCGTGAGGGTCGAGTTGGGGGGAAATTACCCAAAGGGTCCTAGGGACTGTTGTAGGGGATACTTTTCCAAATCATAATAACTATTCCTAATACAGGAACCCTGCATATCTACTATATAAGTACATTGGACCCTTTGGGTTAGGATTGGATGCCCCTGCGTTTCTCTGCCAGGCATCGCCGAAATCCCCGAGTCAACCTCCCAAGCCTGAGAAAGCCAGCGCCCACACTATAAACCTTGGTTTTTGAGCAGTGTTTAGGGTTTATAGGCTTATAGGGTATAAGCCCTGAACACCAAAACCTAAACCCCACTAAAGCCCTAAACCCCCAAATCCCTGAACCCCTAACCCATGTACACCCTAAACCCCTCAGCGCTAACCGCTAAAGCCTTAACCCTAAACCCTATCTCGGCTTAACCCTAACCCCTAAACCCTATCATTCAACCCTCAACCTAACACCCTATAACCATAAACTATAAACCCTATAACCCTAAACCCTAAACCCTAGACCCTAAACCCTAAACCCTAATATAGAAGCCTTATAAGCAACAACACGAGCCCGAAGGGCCGAAGGTTCGCCAGCGTGATCTCGGACGCCAGATCTTTGACCTTAGGGTTTAGGGTTTAGGGTTTAGGGTTTAGGGATGAAACGTTGGGGGGTACTAGGGTTTTGATAGACAGGGTTTGGGGCTTTAGGCTTTTAGGGTTTAGGGTTCAGGGTTTAGGGTGGGGTTTAGGGTTTGGTTTCTAGGGTTTTGATACACTTCTCGATTTGTGGGCTTTAGGGTTTAGGGTTTATTGTTTGGGGTTTATTAGGGCTTGAGGTTTAGGGCTTTACGCCTTGGGGTTAAGGGCTTTAGCGCCTGGGCTTGGTGTTTAATGCTTCGGGTTTCGCTGGGTTGAGGGGTAGTCTAGGAGGCTCAAGGGTTCACATGTTCAGGGTTCATTTAGGGTTTAGGGTTTAGGGTTTAGGGTATGTTCAGGGTTCAGGGTTTAGGGTTTAGGGTTTAGGGTATGTTCAGGGTTCAGGGTTTAGGGTTTAGGGTTTAGGGATCTTCAGATTGGACCTGTTCAGGCTTTAAGATTCCGGTTGCATGAGCTTGTGAACAGCTTGCGTGCGCACCCTAAACCCTATAAACCCCAAAAACCCTATAAACCTTATAAACCCTAAACCGTGCTCTGTTGCTTTGGTTCTGTGTTTTCTGTTCCAGGTGGTCGCTAAGTCATGATGAAACCTGAGGCTCTATGTGCCTACATGGGTGGTTGTCAAAATTATGGTCCCTTTTTGGGTCCTTGTTATAATGCGGCACCTATTATTTAGGGTACCCCCAAAGGGACCATAATTTTGACAACTACCCATATAGTCTACAGGCCTTCATCTTCCTGAATTCGATATGGCATCCGCGTTTGAAGCCTAAGTATAAAGGACGTATACATCGATATGTACATATATATATATATAATATTTGTATACATGTACATGCATGTATACATATATACATAAAAAATAAACAAATAAATAAAAATATATCTATATATATATATATACATACAGGGAGCCTCAAGCCCCTTCCTTCTCTCGTGTGCCATGGTCTGGAGACTTGAAATCGACCGCAAGCTCTGTTGTGTCTAACAGCGTAGCCCCATAGCTGCAGACATAGGCTACGTGAACCCTGAACCCTCAGTCGGTTAGGAGGCCCTCGAAAAGGCGCTGCATAGCAGCAAACAGGATCTAAGCTAGCCGGACTTCCATGAGAAATCAGCGGTGTACTTGAATCCGATAGATCGAAGCATATAACTTGACATTGACAGCGAGATGACATGGAAGAGCGGACGCCAATCGACGCACCTACCTGGTCCTTTTTGCATCCTCATCGCCGGTAGTTGCTTTTTATACTCGGATCCACCATCGTTATGGTTGTGGGCTATCTCTTTGTCTCCTCACAGCAGGACGCCCACCCGAGGAAAAGGACCAACTGATCTAACTATTCGATGTCCCCGGCGTAGGCTCGGCTTCACTAGGCGCGTCAACGCGCGACAAGGCTTGAGGCAGCTCGTCGACGGCTCCGGTAGTAGATGCAGCCGAAACTGGCAAACTCTTATCATAGATTCCCGTCGCCGGGTTCCACGATTGTCTGCTCGTCTCGTACCACTCCACAAGTTTTCTGCACAATAGCGGTCCGCAACCGTTACCCAGATGAAATCTGTCATCGGATATGTCTTTTTCCTCAAACTCTGTGAGCTTATCTTCCAAAAAGAATATGCTAGGCTCGTTCGCGAAGACCTCTCGGATCATCTCAGTATTCGCATCGACAATCGAATAGGCATTTTTGCTTGCGTTCGTCGCCTGTGCATTGTCATAAGTTGCGGTCAACATGTCAATGTTGAGCATCACGAAGACACACTCCTCTATGGTTGAGGAGTACTGTTTCCAACGCAAGAGATTCTCGCGCATCCGTGAAGCTGTATCCCGCGAGATGGAATGGGCAGTGATGCTGCCACGATGAAAATCTGACCAGTCATTCCCGGCCACCACGACCATCAAACATTTGCACTCACTACAGGGACTTCCGAAATGATCCGTCACCTGCTGATCTCGCACGGCATACCACACGAAGTTTTCCGCTGATTCGAAGATCTTGGAATATCGTTTCGCTTCCTTCGACCGAGGATGCATGCCCAGTCTTAAGCCACAGAAGGCGCCGTTTCTCGAATCCGGGATGCCGATTGGGGTGAGGTCAAACCTGGCCCTTGGCTTCCCGTTACGCAGCCCCATGGAGTCAAAGACAACGGCGGTAGTCTGCAAGGGACGCGCCATCTTGAATTAGACTCCCCTGGAGATTATATGACTGTAGTACCCCAGAAAGCTTAAAGGATGTTGAAGGTCACCTACGCCGCTACTAGGCAGAGGATTCTATGTAGCTCCTTAATTTTCCGGTTTTGATGCTTGTATCTCCTCTTACTCCATTCTGCGCGTGGAATGGACCGAGCCATCATCTACCAATCTACAGCCAAGTAACGATGAACTTGTTCTGTCCAGAGTGCAGGAGACAGTTCTGACCGAGCTAGGCCTAGGACCCTTACTTCTGACTGAGATCCCGATTAATAAGTAGGCCCCTTCCGCGTTTGGTTTCCTTGAGAAGCATCGGCGCACGCGCAGAAACCTGCAAACCGCGATGAGGTGTTTCCCAATTGGTCCTATGTACTTTTGTTGGGGGTACTTCCCTAATTCGAATAGTAATTCCTAGTATAGAACCCCTACGTTCTATCATATAGGTACATAGGACCCTGTAGGCTTGAACTCTTCCGACTCCTAATACGATAAGGTAATCTAAGCCGAAGCGCCTGTACTCAAAAGATCACGAAGGCCTAAACCTTGCAATGTGGAACCCTCTCCTCCGATTCTCCCATGTCGGTGGATTTTCAAAATACCAACAGACACGGCTTAGGGGTTTAGGGCTCAGGGACTTTAGGGGTTTAGGATTCAGGGACTTTAGGGGTTAGGGTTCCGGGACTTTAGGGGTTTTGGTACAGGGTGGGGTTTTAGGCTTAGGGCGGAGGGACTTACGGTCGAAGGCCTTCGGGTGTTTTCTGGTCTTGCGATAGGAGTGCGGTGGACGAGCAAGAAGTCACCGAAGACAACTGCCGACGAAAAGCGGATCAAGCGTTGAACCCAAACCTGCCTACCCTCAACACAAACAATCACAATACATGTCTGATGTGGGTGAACATTAAGCTAGTAAGAGTAACAATAATAATAAAAAAGTAGTAGTAGTAGTAGTAG
>CAJNDV010036063.1:34687-45999 GCA_905221635.1 Symbiodinium sp. CCMP2456
GTGGGTGGGTGGGTGGGTGGGGTGGGTGGGTCGGTGGTTGGGTGGCTGGGTTGTCAGACGGAAGTGTATAGCTGTATGCAAAAGCATACATACACACATACAAAACGACATACATACATGCATACCTGCATACTTATTTGGTTTACTTGCTTACATTGCCATGTCTATACATGTACTTCGAGATGGTTCATTAACATCATTAAAGGGTCGCGGGCCCTCCGCGTCCCTCGGAGGGTCTTCGCCTGCGCCACCTCGCGCGTCTCCACACTGGCCTCACCTGCCAGAACTGGTGGAGGGGGAGGGTAGCAAACGAAGTGAGCCCCGATGATCCCGCCCCAGTTAGGCTTTAGGAGTTCAGAAGGGATTAGGGTTTGGGGCTTTAGGGCTTTAGGGGTTCATCAGGGGTTCAGTAGGGTTTGCTTGCGATTGCGGTATTCAGTCCTAGGGTGCCAGCTCACCGTCCAGAGTTGTAGCTTCGGGCTATCTGGTATGTTGACCTGGTTGCGGCTGCTGCTGCTGCTGCTGCTGCGGCTGAGGTTGTTGAGGTGCCCACTGATTCATGCGAAAGGTTTTGGATTTGGAGCTCATAGATTTAGAGCTTATGGGCTTAGGCTTGCTGGTTGCAGGGTATGCCTATGGGGCTGTAGGATCTCAGTGCTCTGCATGGGCCCTATAAGTGATAAAGAAGAGTGAAGCATTGGTAGTTAAAGTCGCGAGGGTTCCTGTGCGATAATGATGCTATGCGGTTTAGGGTTTTGGTTTTATCACCGAACCCTGTCTCATGATTCAAGGCCTCTATCTTGTTAAGGTTAGGCTTTGACGTCTCAGGTCAGCAGGACTGCCTCCCAGGAAGGCCTTAAGGCTGGGAACCATCCACCAAGCCGTAGGATACTAGAGAAACCTTGAGCTGAGGGTTTAGGGTTTAGGTGGAGCAACCATGATGGATTCCTAAACCCTGTTTGTTACTGGAATCTGGGTTTAAGAATCTATTTATAAGCCCTGAACCCTAAGGACCCTGTGAGGACTCAGGGTTTCATGTTGCAGGTCCAATATCTGCAAGAACCTACTTCACAACCCCCCACCCGTCAAATGACGACGCCCTGCGCAGAAGAAGGCGCCTGTCTGTTTCGGATCTGTGCCCAGCCCCAACCCTAAACCCTAAACCCTAAACCCTAAACCCTAAACCCTAAACCCTAACCCCTTTCTGGGGCTCTGGCCTTGGGGATGTTTAGGGCCTACAGCGGTTTAAGGGTCTAGGGTTACGGTTTTTCGGATTTACCTGTGGTCTCCATTGTAGTTCATTTTTTGGGGGTTTAACCAATGATTTTAACCAATGATGTAGTAAGGATTGTATAAGGCATCCCCAAAAAGGAACTACAATGGAGACTATAGGTAGGGCCTGGCATGGGTTGACAGGCCGGAGAAAAGCAAGGAGACAAAGGAGAAGCCTCACTGGTGAAACCCTGCAAGAGACAACTCTGTCTAGGGTTTAGGGTTTAGGGTTTAGGGGTTTAGGGTTTAGGGTTTAGGGTGATTCGCAGCTGAACGGCCAAGCTCCCTAAGTTACTAAGCCCTAAACCCCTAAGCCCACTAAGCCTAAACCCCTTAAACCCAGTGTAAAGGATTCCCTGATCTCCTGACAGCCCGAAGTAGCAGTTACCTATAGACGGACGCGTTAGTCAGAGTTACCAGATTTCGCTCTGCGTCCCGTTTTCGGCTCTAACCGAACGCAACCCCTTTGCAGGTCTCTGACGATAGCCGAGATTTGCGATACGGCTCTACTTTGATCTCCCAAGCACTATACATGCCTGCCAAAGCCCCGAGCGCTATCGAACAGCCCTAAGTCGAAACCCTACACCTGAAACCAGCCTGCACGGCCACTCCAAACAGCCGGCAAAGGTGCCCGATCGTGAACTGAAGCCGGCATGCGCAGCTTGGAGCCTGGCCAAACGGGGTGGAGGAGTTTCAGATCTCCGGCTTTAGTGGAATTCGGGGGTTATAGGTTTCTGGCGGAGGGTTTAGGGTTTGAGGTTGAGGGCTTTAGGAAGTGTGTGGGTTTAGGTTTGGGGGGAAGGCTAATCTTCCCCATAATGTTGTGCAAACAAACTTTCCCGGATGTTCGTTGCGGCCAAAAATGGGGTATGGGGGGAGGTGCGTGATGTGCTGGAGAACTTGATACGACTTGCCGACGGAAGCCAAGGTTTAGGCTGCGTGGTTTGGGACTTTTGCAGTTGGACTAAGAAACCTTCGAATTCAAGTTTAACCCAAAGAGTGACTGAGGGATCTTGGTGTGCGGCATTGATAGATTTATAACCATGAAGCAAAATCCCCAGTCCCCAATCCCAAAAATCCTACTAGCCCTGTAAAAGCCTAAGGCCTACGCTTTACGTATGCCCTCGCATCCGGTTGGCATGGTCGAGATGCCCACATCGCGAGGGTTGTTGAATGGACTGTTCGCTGTAAGGAATCGGCAACAGCTCATGTTTGGGCTCCGCTCATGTCGACATTCTTGCTCCTGGCTCGTTACGTAGCCGCTATTTGGTGACAAGAAGCTCCGTCGTATGACGCCTGCGTCTCCGGCACTGACAAGAAAATTCGAACAATAGCAGCGGCCCCCATGGTCGGGTTTAGGGTTTAGGGCTTAGGGTCGTGCTTGCAAGCACTCGTAATGGAGCGTCACCAGTGTAGGTCGGGCGAGGCTGAGTCGGGTCTTTCTGCTCGTTCTTGAGAGAAAGTCCCCAGCAACTGCTCTTTGGTGAGCTGCTATTTCGGTTGATTGGCGAGCATAGCATGCATAGAACCCTTGTAGTAACCCGCATAGGATGTCTATATTGTGGAGTGCCCACGCCTTAAACAAGGTAGCGGCAAAAGGTCCAGGTCGAGTTTGATCTTTACGAGCTAGGCTCGCTTCAACAGCACTAGGCACAAACACAGAACCCTCAATAGGGTTGGCGGGTTGAGGGAGTTAACGGCTGGGGTTTCGGGTATACACAGCCCTCAATTCAGCGGTCAAGGATGAAAAGAGGGTTTTGACTTGCAGCATGTTACAATGACTGTGTAGGTTTGGCGTTTGTACGGCTGAGGGCTACCCAACGACTCAATAGCCGTTGAAATTTAAGGATCCCTGACTCAAGACTCCTAGCCCAGTCAGGTGTAGACTCTAGGGTTCAGGGTATAGGCGCCTTGATAAGTAGAAGAGATTCCGGGGCACACTATCGTGTAACTATGCGGGGACGAAGGGGTGGTACGAATGACATTAATTACTGCTTACCTTTGTCCTGATCCTAAAGTCTGAACTCTTCCGAGTGCTCGCGCCTAAAGCCTCGCTGGAGAACACCCCACCTGAGCAGGGAAGGGCGACAACGAAGTCTGACTTATGGGGGCCTTACTCATACGTAGAATAGGCTTTTTTTGGCCTGTTACCCTAAAAGACCACCACGAAAAACCAGCCCTAGGCTCGATATTATTCCGTGTAATTTCCAGAACCTTGCGATGTTTTCTGGTGCTGCCGGCATGAGCTTCGAAACGGCCACGAATCCGCAACGATAGTCTGCGTAATCCGAAACAACCTATAAACCAAAACTCGCAATGTTCTGCTGTATAGCACTGGCTTTGCCTAACAGTGCCCAGAATATGTAGAATAACGAATGTACAAGCCTGAAGGATTACCGATGCTAGTGTTTAGGGCTCCTGACAACAACTTACTGTAGTATCGTGGAGGCAACTATTAATACTACAACGGTACCGTGGTCCCAGCTTTTAGGTCGGAGTTCTGCGTACGAACGGCACGGGTTCGGCTCCTTTGCTCAACAGGGGTGTATCTGCCCTGTAAACCAACACCCCTAAAGGTAAAAAGCTAAGCCCCTGCCCTAATTTGACTTCAACACCCGGCCATTGACTTCCAAACCCGGCCAGAAATCCCAAACGACTTGAAAGCCTAGCCCTTGATGCACCCCAGGAATACGTTGTTAGGTTGTATCCCTACATCCGAAGTCCCCGATGTACCTCAGAGCCTCAGACCCCGAACCCGAGGTTTGAGTCGAGTCCCAGGTTGAGATGCCTAAGTGTTGCGAGTCTTGCGGATGCATCGTTTCAGGGCTTTTAAGTCTTAGTGATTGGGTGTTTAGGGGTTAAGAGAGTATGGGTCTAGGCAAGTTCAGATGTGCGTGGTCTGTGGCCTTAACAGTTCGGGGTTATCTGCTCAGGGTCATTAGTGTCTACAGCTTTTGGCACTTTTGGGCAATCTGAATACTCAATAGTTCAAGCCATACAACAATATCTAAGCTATGGTGTCAAGCCCCCCGAATGCCCCCAAAAGTGCACATCATCCCAAGCACGAAGTTGCCAATCCCAAGCCACTGCAGTCTAAACCCACCGCCGCAAACCATAAACTGGCCCGAACCCATCAAATCGAGTTGTAGGGTCTGTTTTGTACATGTCAACTGGGCTTTAAACTGTATCCAATCGGACCTCATATCATGAAGATACAACCGTATATAGTCCTAACTATTCAAGCTTCTATACAACACCACAAACCTCATGAACCCAACCGCCTATCGAACCACCAGCTGTCGCTGCTCTCGTCGGGGCGCCTGAGGCAAGAGAAACTGCAGGGGTGAAGCTAGATCCTGTTCAAACATTAATTCAGACCTCTACGACTTAGGGGTTCAGGGTTTAGGGTTTTGGGGGGTTTCGGGTATAACCCAAATACCCTAAGTGTCCCGTATCACATAAGTTCAGACCCGGTCTCCATGACTCTATATCCCTAGGCCCTAGACCAAAAATATCCGTGTAAATTACATAAGTTCAGACCTTGGTCTGGCCCATTCGCGGTTTTTTTCCCACCCGCTTCGCTGACGGGCTTAGGGTTTCGGGTTTAGGGGTTTAGGATTTAAGGGTTTCGGGTTTAGGGTTTGGGGTGTCGGGGTAAACTTTGATGCCAAGGAGACAGAATCGGCTCTGACAGGGTCCAAAGTACGTGGTGATTTCTCTACGCAGGCTCTTCTGAGCTTGCGTACAGTCATGTCTTACAACAGAGGGTTTAGGGTATAGGATGTCCACTGGAACAGAAAGAAGACAAGGCCGTGCCACAGTGTGCTTCCTGAGTTTGCTTTGGAGTCAGGAGGCTGCAGATTCTAGATGCCCTCGATTGCTGCCTTAGGAGGTTTAGAGCAAATGGGGTTGTTTTTCCGGGTTTACGGCGCATCTGCAATGAGCCAACTAAGGTTTCGGACATCGGCTTCGGATTTTCCGACAGCTGTCTTCCATATAGCTCCTCTTCGTCCACCCAGATCCTTAACCCCAACCACTAAACTCAAGACAGAAACACATAATCCTGAAACCCTACTGTGACGAACAATGCATCCAGGATTAGGTTTAGGATAGTCCTGTTCTGCAAGTGGGACAACAAGACTTGATGAACTTACTCGGCTCTTCACGAAGCTTATATCCTACTTGTGCCTGGTACTTGTATCTCCATACCCACAGAACTACAACTACGAAATGAAACCTGTTGCATCGATCTAATGATGGGTAATTACCACTTGCAGGTTCTAATGCAGCAGTGACAGCAGGGTGTTGGGATGCCTTTGTCAACTTTATAATTATAGGAACCAAAAACGGGATATGCTGATGAATCAGTACTCAGTACCCTGTCGCAGCCCTTTGCTGGGGCTCTCGCCTCTGCGTCCATGCTGTGAGCCTTGCCTGCGCACGGGAGCTCAATTTTGAGATCTCCAGCTCTCCTACATGTGTTCATCCCATTCCTCGAACCCAACATCCGGGACCGCGTATGGGCAGGGCGTAGGGACAAGATTTTATATGATCCCAGGACCCTGAACTATTGCTTGGGGTCCAGTTGTCACTACACTACACTACACTACGCCCCGTTTGCTATTGCGAAACCTGAAGCTAAACCTTCAGGCCAAAGGCAAAAGCAGCCATTGCAGAAGGCTTCCGGGTATAGAAGCCGCCACAGTAAATGAAACCATACCACTACAAAAACTGGAAATGACAACATTGGGCACATTTGACAGCAACAGGAACAATAATGATTGCGCAATAGGTTTCGACCATCGAAACTACAAGCAGCACAAACCCGAAACTGTCATCACCAGCACAGAAAAGTGCCAGCGCCGCTAGCCGCTAGCCGCGGCCCCAGTAATGTCCGGGCCTTAATAGTTAAAATCGGGTTTTGTGGTATTTTCTACTGTACATATAGTAGGAACCCCCCAGAAAAGTATAGGTAGTTATTCAGGCCCCTATATTGCCAGCACTAGCTTGACCATGTCATCATCATCATCATCATCATGATCAGTCTCATCCTCGGCCATCATCATCATCATCGTCATCACCGACATCTCATCAACTTTCTACTATCTTAATGGGATAGTAGTTCGACCCAGCACCACTCAGGGCAAGCATCTGGGTGAATGCAGCACGGAAGTTGCTCGAGATTTGACGTAGAGACTCGTGTTGCAACATGGCTTACGAACCGCAGTTATCAACAGTGCCTGCAGCGACAAAAACGCTATTTGGGCTGACATGCGGCCTTGATCCCCGAACTAGTTCTACACTTGAGGCCTTTGCAATCGACCCTTTCTCGAAGACCGCACACCCCCTTACCCGAGGAAGTTGCCAAGAATCATAAATCCAGAACCCCTCATTCAAGAGGCTCCCGAGTCAACCCTGCCCACCCCACTCAGACTGTTTTTTGCCGAAACTGGTCTTTGGACGGCTTCATTAGGTCGTTCTGCTAACCTCTCATCGTGGGGCTCGGGCCTAAACCCGATATCCATACCTGCATACCCAAAACAGACCAACAGAAACTCCATGATCAGGGCACTTCGTACATGGGGATCTATAGATTGTTCGTATAAGTTTGCTTCAGGATGAGGGGACTGTAGAGGAAGTGTGGTTATACGTGGGTTGATTAAGCAAGTTAAGGCTACAACTAAGCAAAACTGTAGTAGCCCGAATTTTGAACTCACTGACGAAGTCCTTTGATTCCTGGGATTGGGGTTCTCGTGCTCTTGCCCCTCTAAGACCTCAGCTTCAATGCCATGCACCCTCAAACCCGGAACCCGCTTTGGGGTCAATCCCCTGGGAGATCTCAGCAGAGGAAGTGTAAGTGCCCTGACACTCCCCAGAAATCCGACGCCGGAGTTTCGGAGTTTGGGGCAAAGGGCCTTAATAATCAGGATGGCATGTTGGGGGTTACTTACTGCAGTGTAACTGTCCCAAGGAGCCGTATAAGGAATATTATTGGCAGTACTTGCGACCCCTTGTTACCAGTGGTTGAAGGAGTTTTCGCCGTAACAGTTACTGATAATGTACTCCTGGCCAGTGTCTCAGGAGAGTGCATCAACGGGAGTGGGGTAGCGCCAAACAGGCTTTGTTGACGCGTGTGAAAAACGCTGGGGACTGATATCGTCAGCCGTAGACAATGTAAGTAGTAGGGCCATCACGATCGAAAGGCGCGGTGGCGACAACAGGTTAAAAACCCAAAAAAAGTGTCCCCGCAGTATGAACGTTGGTCTCACAGGTGCTTACATCCACAAAGGGAGTCCGACAGCGCAGAGTCCAATACTCTGAAGTAAGATAACTCGGAGGACTGACGTTTCACACAAAATATACATACATACATACATACATACATACATACATACATACATACTTACATACATGCGTACATGCATTACATGACATTACATGACATTACATTACATTACATTACATTACATTACATTACATTACGTTACGTTACGTTACGTTACGTTACGTTACGTTACGTTACGTTACGTGCGTTGCGTTACGTTACGTTACGTTACGTTACATACATACCGTGTGATTCTCCTAAACATGGCCTGAATATAGTAATAGGAACTCAAGTATGATACGTCCCACCGACACCTGTTCTAATTATCCAGCTCACAGATCCCCTGAAGACCGCTTGTTAACCACCGGTTGCATGACCAAGGTGCACCGAGTATGCCCGCAACAAGCCCTAAGCCCTGAACCGATTTAAAGCACAAATTGCGGCTGAAAGAGCCAAGAGGCCCGAGTACCTACATAAGATGATATCATAGGGCTGACGACTTTGGGACATGTTGCATCCCTTGGCTGGTAAAATGCAGAGGCCTGCACAAATAAAACAGGGTTGTGGAGTATGCCTGACAGCTACACATGATAAGGGGGTTTCCGAAAATAGGGACCCTCATAGAGTACCCTAAATAGTAGGATCCTCATTATAAGGACCCCCACAATAAGGTACCCTTATTTTTGTTGGGAAACTCCCCATATATGAGCAAGCCACGGGCTCCCATGCACCTGCGCGGGCGATTCCTATTACAAGGCTGGGTTTAGGGTTTAGGGTTTAGGGTGACTGGGAGTTTCCGAAAATTAGGGTACCTTATTTGGGGTCCTTATAATAAGGATCCTACTGTTTAGGGTGATATATTGGGATTCAGATGCCGACATGCCGGTCAAGCCCCGCAGCGTCAAAAAAGGCGATCACTTTGAAACAGTCCACAAGCCCGAGGTTAGAAACAAACGCTCGCGCTTTAGGCATGGTTGAAAGACCGCGACCCGGGAGAGCAGAATGAGGTTTAGGATCCACCTCCAGAGGGTTTAGGGTTTAGGGTTTAGGTTTAGGGTTTAGGGTTTTTAGGGTTTAGGGTTTAGGGCACTTGCATTTCTGGTTTGCTACTTCTGGTGCTGTCTCTGTGTCTGCTGGCCTATTTGACACGTGGCAAGCACACATAGTTGAAAGCCTACCCTGCCGTAATATAAGCACCTGGTGGGTTTTGCACAATTGCATGTAGTACACAATCTACACGCAGAACTGCATGCATGCATACAATTGCATGCATACGTCTGTCATCCATCCATCCATCCATCCATCCATCCATCCATCCATCCATCCATCCATCCATCCATCGTGAGATATACTGATTGACGATTGAACTTCAGGAATGTTCAAGTTGTTTGTGTGGCTGCATGGCATGCAACTAGCCAGTGTCACGGTCTTAGGGTCAGCTGTCCTCCTTCCAAGTCACAGCATTGTCACGGTTTTCAGGGGGCGAAAGCAGAAGTTTAACAAAAGGCTTGCGGCACTAAGCACATTTCGGATGCGAGCAGGTATAGGCCGCTGCTTACCGTTTGGCCTGTTATTTCGATTCCTGGCCAGGGTCGCGGCCATACGTCTTGAAAGCTAGAAACACCCTCATAAACCCTTCTCAACCCTAAACCGGCCTCGGGGATTCTAGATCACGGAGACTCCAACACTATCTACAGTTTTTCGGAAGTTTAAACGTCTTAGGCTGTGGAGTTTTAGCGTCCAAAGGTCCAGGGGTTTGGTTTTAAGGGGTTGTGTAGGTACTCGGGTTATCGAGTAAGTTGGGGATCACATGAACTCAAAAGGGTATATAATATATACGTAATACTCAAAATTGTGGGGTGTGTTTGGGGTTCCTGTTTATAAGGGTGCCGTGCTATTTTGGGGACCTTAAAACGGACCCTGGTTTAGAGGATTACCCATGTAGTTCATGATAGATCCGTGCTAAAGACGGCTCTTGCCTTGGCTCCTCCTTCACCGCAACAAAATGACATGATGCACCCCAAGAAGACCTACTTAAGTTCCAGTTCAAACTATGAGGAAACATACTACAACGCAGGAAGCCGACAAGGTTAACAGTCTCCTCTCGAATCTTGCCGAGCTGATCTATCAGAATCCTCGCAGTCTCGCTAGGAAATCTATAGAATCGCAACCCAATCCATGAATCGGTGAGAAATCTGCAGGCGGTACGGATCAAGAAGCCCCGATTCATGGCTTAACCCTAGATGATGGGAACAGGAGTCTTTGGGCAAGGGCAGTTATACGGTTACTAGGTGGCCCTGAGCTGTTCCTCTTTGTCCCGAGACCCAAAACCTTCGAGCTCCCTAGACCGAAATCCTAATTATCCTGCAACCCTACCCAACGGAGCTGAGACCCCTATAGTATCCCCAAACCCGGAAACCGCTACAGCATCCCGCAATCCTAAATCCCACCTGAACCCTCAACAACGTACCATGGACTAAGGATCCCTAAAAAGGAAGGCCAGGTACAGTAAACCCTAAACCCTAGTATGTAATCATAATCTATTATATACTGAACTTAGACCCCTAGCAATTTTTTAATTTTAGCTGCTTCTTAGGGTTTATTAAAAATTTATTTCTAAATACCCCTAAGTAATAGAAGTCTCTGGAGTCTCTCGGCAGCTCACTCCAATGGCATCGGCTCCACGGCAACTTTGCTCGATGCCGGCCTCGGTTCGAGGAGTTAAATAAGGTTCATAGGGTTACTATAAGGCTTACTATAGAGGCTACTAGAAGGCTGCCAGGTGTGTTGTATGGTAAGGGTTGTTTGAAGGGGTACTATAAGCGGATGAAATCGAAGGATGGCCCAAGGGATTGAAGGTCTGGGACCTAGGGCTTGGGGCCTGTCTGGCTTAGATTTTGGGCGCACAGAAGACCATTCGAGCTTTCGGATTTTCGGCTCTATTGTGGAGAGGCGAAGGTTTAAAGGAATTAGGAAAAACAACGCCTTTCGGATGGGGAGGGGGGTTGGAGATGGGCTTTCATTGATTTGCGAACTTAAGTCAGGAGCCGGATACTTCTTGTTGCGAAACCTTCAAATACAACACGAAGAAGCCCAGCCGTTTTTGCTTACGACGACACCCAGAGTTTAGGGCAATGCCAGGGCAATGGGCGGTCAGCTCTTCCACTGTTTTGTTTGGACAAGGTCATCCACAAGAAAACAAAGTTTGCAAGGCAAGCGAGATCTTCTGTATGCACACGGCACAACGCAACAATATTTTACTACTAGAGTATAGTATAATATGATCCGGGATACATACATATGTACCTGTGTATATATCGATACATGTCCCTTGAAGGAGCTCTATTATTCCGTAAAAGAGCCCTTAAGAGTTAAGACTACCAGGACCCTCCTTGTACCCTCACATTGGGGTATATGATCCCAAACAATGATATTTAGGGTCTAATCGGTGGAGGGTCTCGGTACAAGATCTACAAAGCACAAAAAACAGCAAAATAACATGAAAGTCACAGACGTCATCAGGACAGCTTTGTTTCCGGTTGCGGTCAGGCAGCAACCGTCCCTACGACAGCTAGTCCGGAGCACCACCAGGTGTAGAATCCAAAAGACACTGACCCTTCAACCCAAACCCCACCTGGATCCGCCAAGTACCCTATCAACATAGCCCAAGTAACCTATCGAGCACCACAGGGGGTCTATTAAATGGCACTTGGGG
>CAJNDV010036063.1:49551-81052 GCA_905221635.1 Symbiodinium sp. CCMP2456
ATATATATATGCATATATGCATATACCCCTAAACGCCAACCCATCGTGACAAGTTTCGTTGGCCCCGCCCTCGCCCGCGACCGTGGCCGCTTTGGCCATACCAAGCCTGGCCCTGGCAACAGTATCGTACTGTTATAATATTTAGGGTTTAGGTTTAGGGGTTTAGGTTTAGGGTTTACGGTTTAGGGTAATAGTATAGTATACTACAGTATAGTATGGCATGGTATGGTTTGGTATAGTATTAGTATAGTAGAGTATGGCATAGTATACTATACTATAGTCTAGTCTAGTGAGTGTACAGTAGTATGTACTTGTCTCTTGTAACACCATTTGTCTTGCTACATTTGTAAATGCAAAGGGTATATAAACCGAGGGCCCGCATGGGGCAAGCGGAAGATGGCGGCGAGACACAAAATATCTAGGGCTCAGGGCCGTCCAAGTCCATACTGAGAGTCTGTGCAAGGGAGGGCAAGTGTCAGTGCGGGCAGGCATTGTTGATGCTTGCATGGTGCATGCTCGGGCATTGGTTTGGAATAATCCTACCATCAGCTTCTGCATGAGTGTCCGCAGTTTGCGCAGCTTTCAAGTCGAAAACTAAAACAGTCGGATACCTACGGGGGCCCTACACTGTGAAGATATACCGAAGACGGAACATCCGCTTCCTTAGGAAAGGCCCACTTTGACCAACTGTCCCTCTCCCTCCCTCTCTCTCTCTCTCTCTCTCTCTCTCTCTCTCTCTCTCCCCCAGAGAAGGGCCTCGGGTCGGAAGTTGTTCCGAGCTTCCTCCTGACAACCCCACAGTCACACTTCATCATGAGGATCGGACAGCTCGCAGACGGGGAGGCTCCCAGCTTCGTCACTTCAATAAAAAAGCCTTATAACCCCTAAGGCAGGGAAGTGAATTTCACCTTCACAAGCTATTTGATTTAGGCTTCTAAGGGTGTGTGGAACGTTCTGTACAATCATCAACCAAATCAGGATTTCAGCGTTTATCGGTCTCAAACAAGAACGGGTTGCGGGATTGATGGGATTGTGGGGAGAAGAACAGTGTTGAAATTCTAGGGTTACGAGATTTGGTATTTCGGACATTCTGGGCGGCATCATTTTGTCCGTCGCTATTTCGGGCACAGGTCGAAGTTCTGAACACAGCCGAAAAGGTTGTCGGCTCGGATAAGCTTCGACCGTGGAGGTGGTTCGGATTCGGGATGGGTTCGGGGAAGGCATTCTTGTTTGCCGTGGTGACGGGGGCTTTGAACGGTTGACTAGTTGTTCGATGTTTTTCGTCAAACCTCAAGTCGCTTCGGCGGTGCATCTGAAAGGCGCTCAGCTCGGTTGGCACAAGCCGTAGAACATGACACAACCTTCTGGGCACAGTGCTGCCACAATGCAACTCTCTTTCAACAGCTTAGTCATCGAGGGAAACAGCTTCCGTGATCTTTTGAAGAAAAGCTCACGGTTGTGGTAATAACAACTGGAAAATATGGTCAGTATGTGTACATATTCTACATTATGTATTATATACGATATAGCCGCACAACCACTAAAGCCATAAATCCTCTAAGCCCCGAAGTACTAGGCTCGTCGACATCGACCCATCAGCCCATCAACCCATACCGATGCCATACTGTAAACTCAACACCATAAAGCCCTAAACCCCCAACAAGTATTAAACCCCAAAACCACCGCCCGAAATTCAAAAACAACCAACTCGAAACAACTGAATCCAAGACAGTCCCAGGACGGGTCCTGGCTCCCGTAGCGTGCCCAGTGCGCACCCTGGGGAACCCAAGGGGAAGTCGTCTGGAGAATTTGGGCTCAGGGCTTCCAAGGTCTTACAAGGGCTTCAGGATTTGGAGGGCTTTGTGGCATTAGAGCTGTGTCTAGAGGCTTTGGCCTAGGCTAAAAGGTTTAGAGCCCCTGGGTTTCGAGGGTTTAAGGGCTTCGGAGACGAGTTTCTCTTCGATTTCCCGGTGCAACAGACTCCGCTTTTCGATTTGGGGGTCGACGCTCGGTTCCACGTGGGCAAGGGGGCTTCGGCTTATCGCGCGTGTGGGACTCTGGGTCCGTAGGCAAGGGGAGAACCGGAAGACAATTGAGCCTTCTCAGCTCCATGTTGAAACCCACACCCTAAACCCTAAAACCTAAAACCCTTGAGGCTTTAAGATATCTTGGGGTTAGAATAAGGGGGCCTTAAGCAAGCGTCCAAAAGGCCCGAAGATCCAACAAACACTGGGGCATACATACAAAAGACTGAATCCCCGAAAATACTAAACCCTAAACCCTAAACCCTACACGAACGGTGGAACTCTGAAGACAGGGAACCCCACAAGGGCACCCATCAGAGACTGCACGTGCCGATCCGTAGAACCTGGGCCGCACATCCCGAAACCTTACAAGCTCTAAACTCAAGCTAGACTTTAAAGGATCTGGTAAGCCCTATAAATCTATAGACCCATACACCTGAACCCTATAAACCGTATAAGCCCTAACCCCAAGCTTCATCTGGAAAGCCCACCTCCTCTTGCGAGGTGTTCCAGGGATTCCGAGGCTGAGCTGGCTCATCTTCGGTGTGTCTCCATGCGTCCTTGAAAGGCTCTTCTGCCAAGATGACCGAGATCCCAAAGCGCCCAAGTACTAGTGTAGTATATACTTCTGGGGGCCCAAATACCTACTAAGTACCTACTATAATGGTACTTGGGCCCTTTGGGGATGAAAAACCCTAAACCCTAAACCCTAAACCCTAAACCCTACGGATTGTAGGGTTTGACGGTTTAGGCCTTAGAGGGTTTAGGACATAGGGCGTGTCGGGTTGGGACTCAGGTCTGTCGGCTTCGGGCTCAGGGTTTAAGATTCATTTAGGGTTTAGGGTTTAGGGGCTTAGGGGTTTAGGGTTTAGGGTTTAGGGTTTAGCCTCAAGAATTAGGGATTTCGGTAAAGATATCTATACTGAACTTAGACCCCTACCAAAAACTATAGATGTTTGCTTCTTCTTAGGGTTTATAGTAGCCAAAGGTTAAAAATTATTTCTAAGTACCCCTAAGATATGATGGAAGTCATCGGAGGCTCTGAGATCCCGAGATCACGAACCCTAAACCCTCGACAGTTGACCCCAAACGCTAAGTCACGAACCCCAAGCACCAGCAAAAAATAACGGACCTCATCAGCTCAACCCTTAGGCCATACGCCTTATAGCCATAACCCTAAACCCTAAACCCTAAACCCTGACCCCTAAACCCTTAGCTATCTGGCTTGCACTGTCCTCTGCTCCATGTCCAGCTGTGGCCACCACCCCGGCTGGCCTCAGGGGATTGGCAGTCGGCTTTTGGTATTCAAGGGTTTAGGGTTTAGGGTTTAGGGTCTAGGGTTTAGGGCCCCAGCCCACAAAGGCAGCCGCTCGTCCGAAAAACGAAAGCCTCCAAACCCCAGGAGCCTGAGCCTCCAAACCCCCCAGGAGCCGGGGCCCCCGAAATCACTAGAAGACCAACTGCCTGAGGCTCTAAATCCCAAACCCCCGCTGTGCCATGACTTCAAGCACTTCCGGTAACCCCTAACCCTCCAGGTACCTACTATACAGGGCCCTAGGGGCTCTAGTACCCTATATAGCCTATATAGTAGGTACCTGGAGGGTTAGGGAACAAGAAGGATCCTGCTATTTAGCAAAAAGGGTTAGCATCAGAATGATCGTGTGAGCACTACTTGCAAGAAGCGGAAGAGTGATTAGGTAGTATTCTTAGGGGTACCCCTTAAAGGGCACCCCTTCTGAACCCTACTTTTGGCTCTCTTAAAAGGGACCTTACTGAGAGGGTCTATATCCCCAAGGGTCCCCCTAATCCTAGCTCCCATGATGCATGCAGTACTGCAGCTCATCGAAGGCTTACTTACCGAGCCCAGGTCTTCTGAATCTTCAACACCTCATCGTGGCCAGGAGGACCTCCGGAGGCTTCTCCGAGTTTAGGGTTTAGGGTTTTAGGGTTTAGGGTTTAGGGTTTAGGGTTTCGGAAGTTCGAGATGGAGGTTTATACAGGGGCCTGAGTAGTGATCTTATTGCCTAGAAGGGTTCCTTCTTGTTGTATCCTCAGCTTGCCATACAAGCCCGCGACCCAAATCACTTCCGGAGTTTCGGGTTTAGGGTTTAGGAGTCTTAGCCTTGAGGGCTTGAGGGCGTTAGGGCCGTTAGGGCTAGGGCTTCAGAGTTTAGGGTTCGGGTCAAGCAACGCTATGGGAAGCAGAGGGACCAACATTAATTAGGATTCAGGATCCAAGCCGTCAAAGCTTGTAGCTCTGTGGTTGCGCGGTTTGAGGCTTTCGGCTCAGATGGTGTTTCATGAGACAGGATTTCAATTGGGGTTCTGATGTGTGCGTTCGCGAGGGCTCCTCAATGGGGCTTACCTCCTGGGGATACGGAGAAAAACAACATGTCTCAATGCGGCGAAGCCTGGGGCTGAAAGGACAAGCCAGATCCCAGATGCAGAACACAAAGCCGTCGGGCAGCCTGCAAAGCCGCCTCGTCCACCTGGTGGAGAGCTGCAGAGGGATGGTGCTGTTGCTTGTGCTTAGACAAAGCAAGTCCTGAAGTCGTGAGACCAGCACGCAGCACTGAACAACATATAGAAAAGCTGTGAAAGCATCTCCCACATGGGATGTCTGGCAAGTTTACGATAGCCTTTTCCTTCCACCCTACAGCCTGAACCTCAAGTATTTTGAACTCTGAACCCTGAACCCGACCCCGTAGCAACAAACAGTACGAGTACCTGCAGATCCAGCATTCCGACACAAAACAGCAAGTCTAAAACCCTATAGTCCTTCAATGCCCAGGACCCGAAATCCCTGAATCCTATATACCCTAAGACCTACGACCCTGAACCCCACCCCAAACCCTAAACCCAAATCGCTTGCAGCCTGCGCCCTGTTCCATGGCCACTTTTGGCGGAGTCATGTCGGCCCCGAGCCTCGGGGAATAACTAACTTTTCAAGCTGCTTTACAGCCTGTGACCCTGTGCGTGTTTGGATTTTATGAGGGGCTTCGGCTTGAAGGGTTTCGCACGGACGTCAGGAGGCCGGATGCGACCCCTGCCTGGAGTGTTTGAAGTGGCTCGGCGAAGCCCGGCTTGGCCTAAGCCTAATGTCTGCGTGCCTGAGCAGTGCAACACATGCCTCTGCGGCCAAGTGTAGAGACCCAACAATCATCCAGCCACAACAAAACGCCGATCAAAGGACTCAGAAGGACGACCTATCCTCAACACCGAAGGCCAAACCCTCAGTTCCATCGTCTGAAAAGGCAAAGAGAAGGGCTCTCAGACCTCAGCACAACCTATAACCATACCTTAAAGGAAATTCCTAGCCCCAACGCTCTGAAACTTGACTACCGGCTGAACCCTAAACCAAAACAAACATACCCAGAGACTCCAATACCCCTTAATTAAGGAATATACCTTAAATCTTATTAGGGATCCTACTATAATTTAAGGTATATTGCTTAATGAAGGGGTCTTGGAGTCTCTGGGTACCGTTAAGGACGCACCCTGCTGTGCCAAGGAGCAGCATGCGACTTGGATGCTGCGATTGCTCGCGCCTGGCGCAGAGGACTAAGTCTAAGTCTTACCACCGCCCCAAGTTTGGGCACACAAGCGGTCCAAAGTTTAGGATTTGGGCATTTTGGGCGAGTTCGGGCTTTGGGGAAGTTGAAGGTTTATGGATTTGACGCCAGGGTTCAGGGGACAGGGAGGGGTTAGAAAAGGCACACCCGAGAGCTCAGAAGTCAACGGGTAGATCTGTAAAATCCCCAGAATGGTACGGCACCCTTATAAAGGGACCCTAAAAGAGACCCCACGTTAGAGACCTGCCCATTTGTTGCCAGATCAATGTTGCTGTTTCAGTTGCAGGACCAATGCGTCTGGAGCTGGGGAGGCCTTGATAGTGAAGGTAGGGCTTTAGGGTTTAGGGTTTAGGGTACACCAGTATAATTGTATTAATATAACTTCATAGGGGCTATATGGGGATAGTCGCACAAATTGTCAGACCCCTGCTTGACGCAATCCCGCCTGGGAGTGTACGGTGTGGGGAATGGCGAGTAGCCCAAACTCGGATGGCTCGACGGCTCAGATTCGCATGTTCAGGGCTTCCAAGTTGCCAGCTTGCGGCCATACGGCTAGCGTTGATGGCTGGAGATCTGAAGGAGAGACCCACCATGTAGGATCATGGGCTTTGATGTCAAGCTTCAGTGTGGACAGCGAAGACCGCCTAAGCCCTGCAAGGGGCGACGAGAAACGATTGTCAGCGATGAGCCCTATGAAGCTTGTACCCTGAGATGGTTAATTTCACATGTTCCCGCTTTAAGTAGACACCGCAGCTCTCTTCGCAGCAAGAGGCAAATTAGGGGGTGGAGTTCTGGGATCCGCACGAATGCATCAACAGTCAGAAAACTGGGATGCCTACCGGGCTAGCTACTCAAACTATGGATATAGTAACGGAGTGCCGGCGAAACGCGAAGGACGCACTGTCCAGCCTACCCAAAAAGAGGGTCTACACCCTCGAAGCCTCAAGCCTTGATCCCGCTACCATCAACGAAGCTCCCAATGACGTAGCCCTGATGTGAACAGGCGAGCTGCCACGATGCGGTGTCCTGGGAGGAGTGAGACTTTGGGCTTCGGACATGGACAGAAGGCTCTTGCAGAAGTAAGCACTGAAGTAAGGTTGATGAGATACCCTACCGATTCTGAGGTAGCTTGTGGGGTGGTCTCGGGGGTCAAGCTCCAGGTATGCTTGTCATTACGGCTTAGCCTGTCAATAATTGTGCCCGCATCTCAAGAATCCTGCGCGAGCTCCTGAGCTCCAAACCCTATCCCCGCGACCCCAAACCTCCAAGCTCGAGAAGGCCATGGAAAGCCTATCAACCTGAACCCTGGACCGGAATGCACAGTGACTCAACCCTGAAAGCAAACCTCAAACACGCATCTGGATAGGACCAACAATGATTTGCACAAATTACCATGGTCTTACTACTACAGCGACCAACAGCATTGGCACCGGTACTGGTGCGATACGCAGGCGGCCGACAAGTCGCACAAGTCTCCCTAGTTCTACCAGTTCAATAGTAATGCTCGTGTACAAGCTCTAGCTGCAACAAAAAGCAAAGAATGCAATACTACAGTAGCCATCATGTCATGGTCAAGAATCATGCTTTTTACTTGAGTCGAAAGCCTGGCTAACACAAGCGACGCTCTCAAACACCCAAGACACGGAATCACAAAGCCTTTTCACTGAACTTGACTCCACACTAAGGCTCAGACCCTGGACACCCGCGCCCATAATCGAAGCTAGTCAATCCTCAACCCTGCGCCTGAAACCAGCCATTGCTCATATGCATGCTGCAAGCAAGCCTCCAGATGACACTACCACGACGGATTCCTGTAGATACAAGAGGCTGAAGGTGAACCTCCCTGAAGTCCGATGCGACACTCCGAAAGGGTCCAAGTACTAGTAGAGTCTATACTTTTGGGGCCCAAATACCTACTAAGTACCTACTACCATGGTACTTGGACCCTTTGGGACTGCTTCACTACAGCCTCGCCATCAACTTTGCAAGCCAGGAGCATCGTTGGAGAGCTTGCAAGGCGGAGTCTGCAGGTGGAGCTCGCTCGCATCGACCCGCCCTGTCACAGAGGTCAGAGGTTCTCTCATTTACATGGGTGGTTGTCAAAATGATGGTCCCTTTTTGGGTCCTTATTATACTACGGCACCTGTTATTTAGGGTACCCCAAAAGGGACCATAATTTTGACAACTACCCACATGGCTTGGGAACAATTCTAAGCTTAAGCCCTGAGCTTTAAGCCCGAATTCATCTTCAAGACGCCTTGCAGAGTTTGTATTTACGGGGATCTTTGCCCGCTTTCTGCGGCCTCTTTTCAGGGTCTAGCACCAGTGTTGTAAGGTCTTGGGGTTTAGTAGAGGGTCCGGGTCTGGGGGTCAATGTTTTTTTAGATCAGTGCGAAATCAAGGGCTTCAGGCTAGACCAAGGTGTTTGCGAGCCCCGCTCAGGGCTTGGAGTCATGATGGTCGCTCGAAACAGCGGGGGTTGTGCTGCCAGCTGCAGCCTTATAAACTTGATACGGCAGGTACACGCTGACAAGACAGTGTATGTCGTGATGCCGGAACGGGTGGTTGGTACTGGAATAGAGCCAGAGTATAACCCGCCATGCTTCTACGGAGAAGCTTGACGGCTTCGTGGCTGAACAAGTAGATTCTACCGGTTGCAGGATGCATACTTTCGGCGCCCTCGATCTTTGCCGTTCGTCATGACTCCTGGCTGGTCTTCTGCAGCCAGTCTACCTGCTACAACTGCTGCTAATGCAATGGTATGTAAGCTAAAGATTCACTAAAGATCCATTCAACTCACGGCTGGAGTACGACTGCCTGCAAGCAGTCACATGCACAGCCGGGAGACACCTCGTGTAAAGCAAGCAACAAAATTGGCCGAGGCCTGGGAACGTTGTATGCCTTGCTCAACTTCACTATTCACTCAGTCGATGAACAAGCCGAAGGTCGTGGTGCGGACGGGCTCTCGGCAAAACGGGCACTGATGTGCGATCTGCTGCCGGCATGTAGGGCATAGAACATGCCCACAAGGTGCCAACACCACCATTGGACGGTCTTCGTGACAAATGCCACAGGGCCCCACGAAGCCCCCTCGTGCAGTGGTCAGGCCGGCCTCGCATCCTTCTGCACCACCCCAGGAAGCCGACATGGATAAGTTGCATATGCCGCAAAAAAGGGGATGGTTCACTTCGACAGTGAGCTGCTCAAAGCCGTATGCTCCCAAAGCCTGCCGCAGCTCTGTTTCATAGTTGTCCATGCCGAGGCGCTTCAAACCTTTCACCACCACCTGCTCGTCGATTCGAGCACTAAAATTCCCACGACGGCTTTGTTGCTCGCACACGTGCTCGAATCGTGTCACTTGTGCTGCAACCCATTGCTGAATCTCTTCGCGGTCGCTGGCCACCTGCTGGTCTCGTGCGGTGGAGCTCTGCCGAGACAAGCGCTGCACAAAGGACATCAGGCTGAAAGTTCCACTTGCAGCTCAAGGAGTCCTAGTGCAAACTTGGCAACTGGAATGCTGCGGGGTCAGTGTTAACGTCCAAAGCTACCTGATCTTCTGGTGTTGAAAAGCGATAGCCGAGCGACGACGAGAACGACCTCGAAAGCATGGTTGGCCATACGAGCCATGCTGTTCCTGCCAGAGCCTAAACCCTAAACCCTTAAACCCCTAAGCCCTAAACCCCCAACTCTTCAAAACACACAAAGCCGTACGCACTTAAGACAACTCCCGGAGCCGACACAGCCAAAACGCTTCAGAGCACCCTGTCAAAACGAAGGAAGTCCTTAAGATAACTCCCAGAGTCTAAACCCCGGATCCCCCTCTAGAAAAAACAGCGCCGGACCTGGCGAAGGCGATCGATAGCGATCAGCCGTCGGCCTCGACAAGATTCCGAGGTGCTTTAGAAAGGCAGCGTTAGCGTTGCAGTGTCTCCATGATTCTCCATGTGCGAAAGGATATCAGGAATAGAGTTGACGGGCTCTTCTTCTCAAGGAAGTGGCTGGAGGCTAGCCCGAAAATTGAATCGAACAGCCCGTCCAAGGCCAAGGACCCGAAACCCTGAACCCTGAACAACTCAACAGCTGGCTTCACATATGGCATGAAAGCCGGAACCGGTAGAATACGGCTGTATAAACAGTAGCGCTCAAGAATGAACAGGTCTGACGATCAGGGCTATCAGTGTTCTGTACACCTTCTGCACCAGCTGCACGCGAACTTAGCGCGCCATGGTAAGGATAGAGCGAGCCATCCAAGCCGGGTGGAGAGGATATCACGAATTCCTGGCAAAAAGCGAGGACATGTGGCTAAAGGCTTTCGATTAATTAGGCGTGAGGCAGTACAGTAGGATCCATTGAGAGCTGGGGCGGTCTTCGGACGAAGGACTGAAGATCCGATCAGAAGCCACTGTAGGGTCCTTAATCATTAGAATAGGGTTTTGGGCTCTTTTATAGTATAATCATAATAAGGAACCCCGGAAAATAGTATAGGTAATTATTGAGGCCCCACATTACAAACCAGTCCTTCGAGAGCCTGGGCCTGCAAACCTCGAGCCCGGCCCTGCATCCAGCAGAACTGACGACCGTGAACTAATCTAGGGGCCTTAATAATTGGAATAGGGTTTCCGGGGGTATACTATACTATAAGAAGGAACCCCCCAAAATAGTATAGGTAACTATTTAGGCCTCAAAAGTAGTCACAGACCAGATCCCCAGCCGCTCAAACCAAAAGTCGTAAAGCATGCGAGTCAATCAGAAACGAAGATCTTTTCCACCAGGAGCTACGAAAACAAGATCCTATGTGCCCTGAAACGTAAGCCTTTTTGGCGCTCCAGGCTTGATGGAATAATGGTGTACGTAACCAGAAGGGCGTCTGGAATAGGATTTACTGGCTGTTGCGGCTCATGCACCCTCAGCACCAAAACTAATCACGCCCCCAAACCCTAAGCCAAACAGCCAGAATCCTTTATGGGAGCTTCAGACACGCTGCACCCTAAAAAAACAACCCCCAAAAACCTGAACCCCAACTCTTGAACCCTGAAACCCTAAACCGCAAAACTGCAAGACCTCAACAGCCAGCCTTTACGGTGGGAGGTGGCGCCGTGCTGCGATTTGCCGGACGGCGCTGCTTGGAGCTCCCTGCCGCAAAAGTCCCTTGCTTAGGCTTTAGGATTTAGGAGTTTTGCGGTTTAGGGGTTCGGGGTTAGGGTTTTAGGTTTCGGGGTTAGGGCTTTAGGGTTTAGGGTTAGGAGCTGTAGCTGTTACAGAAGAGCTATAAGAAGAAGCCTCTCATTTTATGGAATATCATGGGAATACTCGTGAATCATAAATAGAAGCCCCCGATGCTATATGGTGTAGGGAAGCTTCCTCGAGATAAACAGAAACCCTAGAGCCAATACTATATGATGTGAAGAGGAGTCCTGAATTTAGAGGGTTTGGGAGTCTTTGGCTGCTGGAGGTGGTCGGGGATTCGAGCTCGAGAGGCGAAAGAAAGTATGCACCCGGCTCAGCATTTTCGATTTCTGGTTGAACCCCGGAGGAATACACCCGTAAGTAAACCTCGAAGGGCCCGAAGCCTAAACCCTGCAATAAGCCCTTATAAGCCTCAAAAACCCTAAACGTAAGCCCAAAGCACATTCTGCGAACAGGCCTTTACCATGCATGTCACGCCACCCTGTCGAGTGGTCTTTCCTGCAGCTGAAGTTGGATGTAGGGGCTGAGGACCGGGGAGTCTGGGCAGGGATCTTTCCTATACCCATAGGCCCTAAAGTAGTTCCTTTTTGGGGTTCATACATAGAATCCTATAAGGTAACCCCAAAAAGGAACTACTATGGGGCCTAGGGGTAGTTCTTCTTCCTGCCACTTTGACTTCCGTAAAAACTTGCTATGGTGGTGGCGGCCGCGGTGCTGGTGCTGGTGCTACAGCTTGTGCTCCGGGTAGTAAGGACGACGACGACTGCTGTTACAGCAGGATCACTTGCTGCTGAAGGTGCCGCTTCTGCTGCTGCTACTCCCCTCGTGTTGCTGCTTTTGCGACGACGACGACGACAACGACGACTACTGCTGCTGCTATCCCTAGACCCAAACCGACTCAGACTCCTGCTCCCGCCACTGCAACTACGACGACGACTGCTGATGCTACGACACTAAATATTCTTGTGGTTAAACCCATCTGCATCGCAGTCAACCCTTCAGCTTTAAGAAATTATCACGGACGGAGTAGCCACCGATTGTTGGTGGGGATTGGGCTTGGCGGATCTCGCAGAAAATGGAGCAATCCCAAAATCGCACTCAGAACATATGGGAGTTTCCGAAAATAGGGGACCCTAATATAGAACCTGAATAATAGGATCCTTAATATAAGGACCCCAAAATAAGGTACCCAATTTTTGGAAACTCCCATATTCCTGTCCAAAACTGGAGCTGCAGCTGTGAGTCGTTGCCATCTGCTGCGTCTGCTAGCACAAGCCTCAGTGTGTTGAGTTTTCCTGTAGGTTCACGGGTTGGAGTACCCCAGTAAGGGTCCTTACAAGCAGGATTACATGTAACACATAATTCTCAGTCCAATTCTATCGTGCTGGTTCCCTTACTTCCGCGACATCGCACAAGACGGAAACTCTGCGAGCTATTCATGAAGCCCACTTTGAACCTCCTAAACCCTAAACCTTAGACCCTAAACTCTAAATTCCAAAACCTCAAACAGTTGGGGCCCCAAGTTGGGGCGGTCACGCGAGCTTTGCAAACTTCGCGGCTCACTGCGGCGCAGAAGGCTAAATCAGCTTGGAGCCCACGGCAGGCGACGAAGGGGAGGTAAAGCCACGGCTTTGGGTTTAGGGTTCTGTATCTCTGGGTGTCAGGATGTTGTCGGATCTCACGAAAGTTATTGAGGTTTAGGGTGGGGTTCTGCAAGGTTTGGAGTTCAAGAAGGCTCCACAAACCTCCTGCTATGTGCTAAGAACTAAGGTGCGCGGCGGTTGAACCCAATCCGGCACCCCAAACCCTAAGCCAATCTGCCGATTATCCCAACATCGGCAACAAAAGCCAGAGGCATGCACACGTCCAGAGCGTAGATGCAAGGCTGAGGTCGTACGTCATAATTAGGGGGTAAAAAAGCTGCTGAAGCATCCATATGTTGCCGGGCCTGTGCTCAAAACAGTCCTCAGCTGTGATAAGCGGCATTTACCTACGCTGTGCGCTTCTCAAAACCGTGGAAATCTTAATGCATGCGACAACTCCCAATTCAAACAAGGTTGTTGCTGACATGGTCATGATGTTTCGCACAAGTCGGCTCAGACTAACGCACTCAGTCAGCTAGTCGTCGTTGGGATTCTTAAGCAAGCTGCAAACCCTGTGAAACTTCGCAGCTCAACCCCGAACCCCTAAACCCTAAATATAATTTATGAGCCCTCGGTTCTGGGAATGGAGGATCGAAGTCGCTTAGTATGTGGGTATATACCAGCTAGCACGATCGTGAAGCCTGCTTCTGCTTGTACACTGCTTCCACCATCCTCCGCTCCTTTTTTTGTCTGATGTTACAAATTCTGGAGTCAAGGTAAGGAGATTAGAAACTCAAACACACTTACGCACCCTTCGGTAAACCCAAAACCGCAAGTCAACGCTGCAAGTCCCAAAACCCCAAGCCTAAAACCCTCAAATACCCCAAAAACCCATCCCTAAAGCCCTAAAGCACCCTTGAAATCCATGGGCCCGGATACCCTGGGAAAGGGGGAGATGGCACATCAAGCGCTGCTCGCAGAGGTTTAGCAGCCCATGGAAGCTGAAGAGGGAGTCCTCTCGAGGGAAGCGCTGTGCTAGGCTTCGGGGGTCCATTTATAGTAGCTATAGTAGTGTTAATAGTAGCTATATATAGTAGTGTTAATAGTAGCTATATATAGTAGTGTTATAGAGGGACTATAAGGAAAATACTATTCCCATGTACAGTTTAGACTATACAGTGAGGTATGTCAAAGGCTTAGCTTTAGGGGCGTTTGGCTTTAAGTCTTGAGGCTCGTTCAACAGGCTCTGGGACGGGAGTTGGGTAAGCAGCGTGAGGTCCGTTGTTTGTGTGCTGCCGGCCTTAGGGCACGAATTGGTGGCTTGCGGGTTTGAGGGCTTCTGGCTTGAGGATTCGGGACCCTTGAGTCAAAGCCTTGCGCAGTCCTCGAGCCAGACCCAAAACCTAGCTGGAACTTTACCCAAGCCCATCTCGAGACACCCTGAACCCCAAATCTCAACCCCATACCCCCCTCGTAGAACCTAAACCCTAAACCCTAAACCCTAAACCCCAAACCCAACCCTTTTAGGGAAGCAGGTATCAACCTCTTTAGTGGTACCCTGTGAGGAACTCTCTTGAGGAGCCGCCAGGAGCCCGCCTCCCTCTCGATGAAGCAATTCACTGCCGAGGCATCCTCGGCTCCGTCTGGGGGAGTCCGGCAGGGAGCGTAGGATTTCGGCAATCTAGCGGCCTTCATAGTTAGAATAGGGTTTTGGCGTATATTCTACTATAATTCTAATAAGCAGCCCCCAAATTAGTATAGGCAATTACCTAGGCCCCTACGCTATACTAAAGTTGTTAAGGTTGTTCTGGATGTTTAAAGAGTTTGACTTCAACTTTTGTAGGGTTTTCGGCCAGTTGGCTTTGAAGGTTGCACTGAAAATCTAGGCCCCGCACACCCCCAACCCAACTGATTTAGAAAGACCAAGCTGCCCAAAAAGAAAGTAGAAGACCGGAAGAAAACCCCCAAACCCTGAACCCAAAACGACAACTTCTCACCCGAAGCCCCAAACCCAAATTAAAAAGCCGTGACAACCGCCGGCAGTCAAGACGCCATGAAGACGTAGAGTGGCACGTCATCTGGTCGAGGGGCCTCCTGGCGGGTGGCATCGAAGCGCTGCTCGAGCTGAGGCCATAAAGAGGTTACTGTATAATGTAGGGGCCTCAATCATTAGAATAGGGTTTTGGGGCATGTTATACTAGAGTTAATTATAATGAGGAACCCCCAAAATGGTACAGGTTGTTATTTAGGCCTCTATGTTAGGGTCCATTATCAAGGGATTCTATAAGGGCTACTACAAGGGCTCTA
This sequence comes from Symbiodinium sp. CCMP2456, assembly GCA_905221635.1. Taxonomy (NCBI): domain Eukaryota; class Dinophyceae; order Suessiales; family Symbiodiniaceae; genus Symbiodinium; species Symbiodinium sp. CCMP2456. The sequence goes on from CAJNDV010036063.1 coordinate 64,225, forward strand.
TCAGGTATGCTCTACACGTGCTTTTGTGAGTGTCACTACAAGGGTTTAGGGTTTGGCCTTCGGGTTGAGGGTTTTTTTTACGGGCAGCACGGAGAGGCCAGGGTTTGGCAAAGTCTCGGTGTTCCGGGCCCTGAGTTTAGGGTTTAGGGTTCCTTTAAGGGGGTCTATAAGGGTGCTTATAAGGGATCTATAAGGTTGATCTCGAGGGATGCACAGCTTTTTCACCATTCCGCGTGCAAAAAGTTTGGCTTGAGCTTTGAGCTTTCCTGGCACAGCCCTCGCGCCGTCGTGACAAATATGAGAACCCGTACCACCAAAAAGCCTCAAAACACCGTGATCTAAGTCGGTGTGAAGGGAGCAATTTGCTCCTGGAGTTCCTCATGTGGGCTTCTCTCTTGCTTGAGGGATTTGTGCTTGGATCTCATGGTTCAATCAGGCCTTATGAGGCCTTTCGGGGGATAGGGTGTAGGGCGAAGCAGAGAGTATATCGGATGCAGGGCTTCGGCTTCGGGGTTTGTGATTCCTTAAGCCTTTGGGTTTCAAGTGGTTTAGGGTAACGAATAAGGGCAGCACCATGTCACCTCTTACCCCAACACAAATAAGACTTCACCTATAACGAACAGTGATAACAACGAAGCCGTGCACTACATAAACAGATGTACGGGAAACTGTATACGACCATAGCGGATATGGTCAGTCATCTCAAATTGCAACCTGCATCTGATCTTGTCAAGCGTCGGCTCAACTTCGGTCTAGGGATGTCTCCGGACTTAAGCCGCAAAGCACTGAGAACTCAACCCTAAAGCCTAAACCCTAAAGCCTAAGCGCTATAACCCCTAAAAGGCCCGAAACCCTCAAGGTGACAGCCTCGAGGCGGTGCCAGATCTCAAACTTTAGTCTAGGGCCGGATTCTGGTCGTGAGCTTGCTCCCGTGGCCCTTCTGAGCTTACTCAGTGTCAGGGTTTAGGGGTTTGGGGGCTTCGGGTTTAGGGCTACAAGTGTTTTTTATGCGCATAAAAAACGCTTACTCAGTGTCAGGGCTTAGGGCTTTGGGGGCTTCGGGTTTAGGGCTCCTTTAGTGCGACAGGGTGCTGGAAACGTGAAGCTTCTGTCTTCTTCGCCAGGTAATGTATTGGCCTTAAAAATTAGAATAGGGTTTTGGGGGGGAACCTTATTATAATTATAGTATAACATACCGCATAATTATTAAGGCCCCTACATTATGCCTCTTCCACACGTAAGAAAGCCGCAATTCCTCACACCAGGAAGCTAAAGGACTTTCTGTAGGTCCGGGCGGGTTTTCAGACTTTGGCGGAAGGCCCGGTGTGCAACTGCGGGCTTCCAAATCATACATAGATATAGATTTATATATATATATATATAGAGAGAGAGAGAGGGTAGGGTGTAATGTGCTTTTGGCGTCTGTGACTGGCAAGCACTGCAGGGCTCCAATAGGGTTCAGGGCCGAGGATGTCGGGCTTGAGCACTGCATCCGTACCATCTTGTCCGACAACCACTGAAGCCTCACAAGCTGCAACCACGCGTAGGTGCACACACAAACCTATCTCTACATCGTACATCCCGCAAGCCCTTAAACTGTGCTCTGCTTCCTGACGGCTGCTTCAACCTTAGGGCTCAAGTGTACCTCAGAAACTCTGACCTGGGCCAGGAAGAGCACCACGGCACAGAACTATGTGTTCAAGTGCATCAGAGCAGGCTGTAGCTACATGTCTCGACCCCTCAGAGATCGCGTCAAAATGGGTTAGAATGACGAACTGTGAGGCCCTAAACCCTAAACCCTAAACCCTAAACCCTAAACCCTCCTCTAAAGACTCTGCGGAAGCGACTCACTGGTCAGAACAGGGTGATGGGGTTCATTCTACGTAGAGGCAGGGTGAGAGACGGGTTCTGGGGATCCAAATTGAGGCTGACGGTTTAGGGTTTAGGGTTTAGGGTTTAGGGTTTAGGGTTTAGGGTTTAGGGTTTGAAAGTCCTTATGTAACTCTTATCACAGTACTATGCAGTCTCACGCCAGCGAAAGTCAAAGGACCAACGTCCTCCAAGGAACATGTCAAGGGAGAGTTCATGTCTGTTGCGGGGGCCCATTTCCCTAGAAGTATGTATCCTAGAGGGCCTAAACCACTGTACCCTAATCCCAAAACCCTAAACCCTAAAACCCTAAACCCCATAGGGCTTTAAGGGAACCCTATGTGAAGTCTCCTCCTCGCAACCTGCTTTGATGACGCCTATTCAGTTCAAAGACTGGCGGGCTCAAATGGGAGTTTCAGAAACTAGGGTACCTTATTTGGGGGTCCTTATAATAGGGATCCTATTATTTAGGGTACTATATTAGGGTCCCATATTTTCTGAAACTCCCAAATCCTCCCATGCACTGCCATTTCGACAGATGGGAAGTGGCGTCAGGCAACTTCGAATCGGGGCTACAAACCCTAAACCCTAAAACCCTAAACCCCTAAACCCCGAATTAAGCCCCAAACCCCTAAACCCCTAAACCCTAAACCCTAGACCCCTAAACCCCAAACCTACGAAGAGATTGCAAGCTGGAGGGCTTGAGAATTTGACGCACCCAAATGCATATACCGTCATGTTTGTTTCAATGTGCATATACATATGTGTATATGCATAATATGTATATGTATATGCATGCATGCATGTATGTAGCTAGCTGACTGGCTAGCTAACTATCTCGCTACCTAGCTAGCCAGTTGGCTAGGTAGCTAGCCAGTCAGCTAGCTAGCTAGCTAGGTAGGTAGGTATTAATGTATGCGTGTGTATGTAGGCATGCATGTATGCATGCATGATGTGTCTCTGTCGGCATATACGTAGGCGCGTATGTGTGTATGAACGAGTATATGCCTGTGCATTTACACCTTAATCACATAGAGCAAATGTCCAGAAACGGGATACGAAACAGAAACCCCTGCGTAGCACGTCACAATTATGCAGGCGAAGGGTGCCTACAGGGTGAAGGTCTTAGGACTCTGACTGTGTTTCCTGACCAATCCGCCATTTCGGCTGCGCAGAGAGCAACCAAAGCTTTCAAAAGGTGCAGAGACACGTGAACGACACGGCAACACGACTTCGGCCTGGTAATCAAGAGAACCATTCAGAACATCAGTGCTTCAATAACCCGCTGTTTAGGGTTTGAAATGACCGGTATCCATATACAGGCGTTTCTATAACGTGAAAACTCTCAGGCTCAAATCAAGAACACACCAGATAAAACCTAAACACTATCAATAACATGTCTGAAGCCCGGTTAGACCCTGAGCTGTGGCCATACACCGCTACCACACACAAATACCCAAAGCCTCGAGCCGAATATCATCAAAGCTACCACCGCATGAATACACAGACTCTAAAAAGTTCTCTTTAGAGGAACTCAGAAAACACATCTGGAACTCTACACCCTTCTTGCAGAACCCCTGGAAATACCAGGAAGGATGTTAAGTTGCACAAGCAAAAACACACTGGTCGATTCCAGGCCATTCTCCCTCATAGAGCCGGGCCCGTGGAAGACCTCAGCACAGGCGCCAAGCCACGATGGAGAATAAGGGAATGTAGGGGCCTAAATAATTACCAATACTATTTTGGGGGTTCCTGATTATAAGTAAAGTATNNATAGTGGGCCCCAAAACCCTATTCTTTTCATTAAGGCCCCTATATTATACTTCCGTTGTATGTAAATACTATAGGCCAACACCTGGCTAGCACTATGCCGGTGCAACTAGTTTTTGCGAACGTTGCACTGGCAATACGAACGCAAACACGAGCTCAGAAAGCTGACATGGTCATCTTGAGGACACAACATTCTCAGAAGGTCGATGACTAGACCCTTAAACCTATTGATAGTAAGGAACCCCTTCTTAAGGAAATAATCTGGGCAAAGAACTCGGCTTCTTGACTACACCCTAGACCTGAAGTTAAATCCTCTTAGAACCCACATAGCACCCTTACAGATCCCTTTGAAGGCCGCGCTACATATGACCACCCTCACCCCCCCCCCCCCCCCCCCGCCCCGGCGAAAAGGAGCCCGAGCAGCCTGGTATGCTCTCAGCGAGGGGGATCATTCCTCACTTCCTTCTCTTCTTCGTCCTCCTTTTTGCCGACGAGTTTGGCAATGTTCCATAAGGGTTTATGTAAGGCCAGGGCTGAGGATTCAGTGGTTCAGGTTTGAAACGCCCGGTCTTCGGTGCTTCAGGGTTCCAGCTGCAGGGCGCTAAGGTTGAGGTTTCACGGTGGACAGGCTCAAGTTTCGGATCCAGGGCGTGGTGCAGGAGCCGCTTGCACTGCGACACTTTAACGACAACTGTTCCGCCAAGCCGCTGAACCCTCCTCGCCCTAGGCATGAACCAAACTGCCCGTGGACACCGGGACCGCTTTGGATTCTAAAGTGCTTAGGGGTGCAGGTTCGAGGTCCAAGCCCGAGAGATAGACTTACAGAGTCTGCAGGTGTGCATGGTACTTCACTCTGTGACCTGATTCTACGACTGACGCCCCCCAGCTTAGAAGGCTCGCATGACAGACATAGACTTCGTCTTAGGCCTAAGGCCTTAGGCCTGAGAGAGGTCATGCATCGCCGGCCTGCAAAGAAAAGAAAGGCACTGGGCAGTCTAAGCTGTGGTTTCCACTTGTGACGATTACATTTGGGCTTGCCCTGACTTTTGGTCGTATTCGTGCTAGCTGCTAGCGATTGGTCCGAAGAGTCAGGCTTAGCGCGTCGAGTATGGCTCAGAATGAGGGCTGTAGGGGCCTGCATAATTAGAATANNTGTACTATAAATATAGTAAGGAACCCCCCCAAATAGTATACGTAACTATCAAGGCAGCTATATTTAATTACAGGCTTTGCACGGCTCCTTCTCCTCAGTGACGTGCTCATCCCACGGCATCTTCTCCTCCTGGACACCCGGTACCGCTAAGAAGCCTAAACCCTAAACCCCTAAACTCCTGAACCCTGAACCCCTAAGCCCCGCACCCTAAACCCCTAAGTGACACGACTCGTGGTCGTAGACCCTAACCTAAACTCGCTAAGCCTGGGACCCCCAATCTTAAGCCCTAAGCCCTGAAACTTAAACCTCAGAACCCAAACCGTAAACCCCACTGCTGATCGCTTCAGGTTCGTTAAAATCCGAGCGAGGCTTTTGGTGTTTTGGGGGTTTAGGGCTGATGGAAATTTTAGGGATTTAGGGCTTATGCGTTTAGGGTCCAGGCCTTAGTATAGCTCTGAAGTCTTACAGCTTTGTTTTCTTACTGTAAGAGATCTTAGGCTCAGGGCCTAAGCCTAGAAAGTCCGAACGATAAGAATAGGGCCCCCGAGGCCCTAAACCTTAGGGGGCTTAGGGTTTAGGGTTTACCAGGCCCTAAGTTTCGGGGTGTCATATGCTGTACTTAGGTAGGACCTGTCACTGACAGAGACATAGCTCTTGATGGTGTGTGAGAGGTCGCGAGCCCCTGGGGTGTCTCACCGGAAACCCTAAACACCTAAGCCCCAAAAATCCTGAACCCCCAAACCCCCAAAACCGCTACATCACTAAGTCACAACGTCTCAACCTGAGCCCGAGGGCCGGTTCATGGGCTGAGGGAAAGTCCAAAGCTCCTCCCTTGGAAAAGCTGGTGCAGGGTAGCCTAGCTTCAAAGAAGTGCGACATCTTAGGACCTTACAACTTCAGGGGAACCCTGAAACCTACATCCCTACATGCTCCAAGTTCCCAAGAGTCCTCTTCCTCTTGCTTTTCCTCCTTCTCTTCCTTCTCGTCCTTCTCCTCCTTCTCATCCGTGGCCTCCACAACGACCTCCCGGTGAGGGCTTGCTGAATTTCGGGGTCACTTCACTGTATCAAGAACTGTTATATGAGGATTTTGCAAGCCTTTCAGTGGGAGCCAACTAGGCATTCCATACAGGAGCATGACGGCTGCAGCCGAGAGCACGAAGAACGAAAGGAAAGGGTTGATGACCAAGGGTGTGGAGAGTTGTTTTTTTGGGGGGTGTCAGGTTCAGGGTTAGAGTGTGGTGATTTGAAGTTCGGAGTTAAGGGCTTGGGGTTTTGTGTAAAGGAACTTTGTTCAGGTATAGGTATTCGGGGTTTGGGGTCTTTAGGGACTTTGGGTTTGAAGTTGAGGGATTTCCGGCTTGAGGCAGCGCTCGCCTTCTTCGCAGGCGGCTTGATCCAGCTGCTGCACCTGAGGCTAAACCTAAACCTCAAAGGCTGATTAGAGAACCCCCCCTAAGCAAAGAACCTAAACTTAAACCTCAAAGGCTGATTACAGAACCCCAAATAAAGTAACCCCTGAAAGGACACCGAAATTCCAAGGGACCACAACTCTAATCTGTATCCTACTCCCCGGGCCTTAAAATTCTACTCCGATCTTCAGGAACCAAGATTTCTATGCGTACCCCACTACAACGGGGACACAAGTAGATGGATGGATGTACGTAAGTCTTCCCTGCAGAAGCCATACTACTCAAACTCAAGGCCTTCAAGGCCAAGGGCTTGTTTGGAGAGCTCATTCGGGGAGCTTCACGCAAAACACAGCGCGAAAGGTCAGATCCTAACCCCAAGCCGTAAACCCTGGTCGATTTTGCTACTGAGACATATGGCATATGGATGGATAAATGGAAACATGGTGGCCTCTAGCCTCTAGCTGCCCTGACTTGCCACAACCCCGCCGTCGAAGCCACAAGTCCTAAAGCCTCAACGGCAACTAAACCCTAAACCCCAAACGGCCCCAAACCTAAACCCTAAACCCTAAACCCCAAACGGCCCTAAACCTAAACTTCCGTCGCAGGCACTGGTCACTGCGGAAAGAGCCCTCGGCCCGGGTCCAAGTGCCTGGTTCTTGCTTTAGGGTTTAGGGTTTAGGGGTATAGTCTCCATTGTAGTTCCCTTTTCTGGTTAAACCAAACTTATATTTAGGATCCTATAAGGTAGCCCCAGAAAAGAACTACAATGGAGACTACAGGTAGGTTTAGGGCCGTAGGGCTCAGAGTTTAAAGGCCTTTTGGCTGCAGGGCTTCAGGCTTTAGGCTTTTTGTGGGCTCGGGATTCATAGGCTTCGAAGGATTCGAGGTCTGGGACGAAGGTTGGGTTCAGGGTTGCGCACTTATTTTTCCTACATCGGGCACTTTGGTGTGCCACTTTGTCTCGACTCTCTTTGGCATTCTCATCTACTGTGTCAGCATCTTGAGCGCCGCAGCATTCGTCATAAACGCTGACCTCCAACCCTCTTGGGGTTTACTTACCCACAGGCCCCATAGTAGTTCCTTTGGTAGCTTATATTTAGGATCCTATTAGGTAATCCCAAAAAGGAACTACTCCCTCAGGCCCTAAATAGGAAGCCTCTAAGGAACCCTCCTCTCCACGCCTTCCGGGCACGACTTGCAGCCAGTCATGCCGAAGTCGTCGCCGTAGCTGCCTGGAGGCTTTCAGGTCTACCTGGACCCCCAAAGTATGTAGAATAATAGACTTTTTAGATGCCTGGAGGCTTTAAGGTCTTCCAAAAGTATGTAGAATAATGGCCTTAGTTTATAGGTGTTGGGCCATTATTTCTACCCACTGTTGGGGCTCCGGGTAGGGAGGGCACTCAGGTCCAGGGAGGGTACCATGAAGGTTCCTGTAGCTGAGGCTACTTTATGGCTGCGATGAGGGTCCAGATTGGCTCCCAAGAGATCTAATATGGGGGCCCTTAATAATTAGGATAGGGTTTTTGCGGTGATCATACGTATGAGGCGAGTACAGGGTTTTGAGGTATATTCGACTATGATTAGAATACTTGTTTATTCGGGCTTCGTCGTGCCTTCGATGGTTTGGGCCACCCTTCTCGAAGGATTTCGGGGAGTATCTAACCTGGCTTCAGTCGCATTGTGTTACGAATCCTACTTAGAGTCAGGCCAGAGGTTCTTGGTAAGGTGTTTGGGGTTAGTCTTCGTCTGCTGGTTCAAGCTGGGGTCAACCTGGGAGTTTCAGAAAACTAGGAAAACTCTCTTGGCTGTCCTTATCAAAGAAAGGGATCCTGTTGTTGAGAGCTGGTGAATCTCCCAGCTACCCGATGCATGGCTATCACAGTCGGAGCGCCGGCCGGGCACATCTCGCACATCGCAACGCCCACGCTCTTGCTGAAATTGCCAACCTTGCAGGGACGTGGTTTTGTTTTGCAGCTTGAGGTTTAGAGAATATGAGTGTGTATTGTTGTGTTGTACGGGTGTCTGTGTGCGTGCGCTTGTATATGTATATATCATATAATATCTCCACTTATTCATACCTACATTAATATTTATTTATTTGCTACATCTTTGTTTAGGGAGTGGGCGGGGAGTTGGCCTTAGGGTTTGGTGTTCAAGGTTTGCACAGGTCTCTTGTGACGTCTGTTTACTGGATGATAAGGTCAGAAACGAGATGGTCTCCTGTAGTGTAGCGGGTCCAGAAACCTGAGGAACGATGCTCAGCCGTCGGGCTGTGTTCGCCGTCCGAGAACTACAACACTCCAACGATCCGACACTCTCGATCAGAAGCCACCAAGACAAACTCGAAAGCAGTGCTTCTGGTACAAGTGGACTCATGCACTAGTGCATTCCGTGAAACTGTAGGGCAAAGGCTTCAGACTGACACAAGGAGAAGAAACGCCACGGTAACTTCGCAAGGGCTTAGGCCTAAGCTCTAAATCCCGAAACTCCGAGCCACGAAAGCCCTACATCTCCAATCTGCAACCCATAAAGCTTTGAAGCCTTTATCTACAAGCCCACAACCCCTTAACCCCGACTCGCCGAAGCTCCGAAGCACGAAACCATGGCTGATCAGAACTAGAGCTGGGTTCTTCTTGTCACTTGATTGCCCAGGAACGTACTCTAAGCTATCAGAAAAGGGATCTATGGTAGGCACTATGGTTTCCTTTTCATGGTAACTTAACCCTAAACCCTATATAAACCCTAAGCTTAAACTGAGTTTCTTAACCTCTTAAGAGCCCGCCGTGCCAGAACTTCAGTCGAGTGGCCGAGCAGGGGATGCAAAGTGTGTGGTTGCCCGCGGCGATGATGGGCCTGGCGGACAATTGGGGAGGTTTACCCTAAACCCTAAACCCTTAAATCCTTGAACCCCTAAACCCTAAACCCATACACCCTAAACCCCTACTCCCATAAACCCATAACCCTTAACCCTGAACCCCCAAACCCCTAAATCCTAAACCACTAAACCCTGCACCCTTACGGCCTGAAGGGGTTGCTTAGGGTTTGTCAGGGTTTCTTTGGATTTGGGGTTTAGGGTTTAGGGTTTAGGAGTTGTTGACAATTTAGAGGTTTCGGGTCTTAGGCGCAGGGCTGGAGTGTTCGGTGGCTTGAGGTTTACGGTTTGTGTGGCAAACACCTCTGGGGTTGCCATATTTCTAGATCGCAAGATCCTGACGATAACATACAACTGTAGTTAAGCATCTAACGAAATTTCTGTTCGGAACATTAGCACCAATGAATCAAGAATAGGTCCAAACCTCTTCGAGGCACCAGCAGTCATGAAACTCGATAACCCTTCAGACACAAAAACTCACCCACCCAAACTCTTCCAAGAACCGTAAATCCTGAACCTCTCCCTCACTTAAAATTAACAACAGTAGCTCTTCACTTGGTGCCGGGCTGGTATGTGCCCTTGCCGCATTTGGTGCATGTGGCTTCGCTGGTTGCGGCTGTTTCCTGCTAAAAGCTCACACAGGTTCATGTGCATAGACCAGTACGTCAAATTGTGTGCACATACACACACACACACATATATATATATATACATATATATATATATATACACACAATAGACTGTAGAGGCAACCAGTCTAGAAGCTTCTCTATGTTGTGAGTATCAATGAAGGCTCGTATGAGCTCTGAGGGGTACTTAGGGCTTCCAGGTTTAGGGTTTAGGTTTTCGGGTTAGGGAGGTCTATAGGGTGTAGGGTTAAGAGCAGGCTTTTATGGTGAAGTGTGAGTCTGGTGCGAACCCTAGACCACCTTGGCCCAAGTCATTGGGGGAGTGTCGGGTTCTATCTTAACTATACGCTTTAGGGGCTTAGCGCTCAGGGTTTGGGGCTCGGCATTTCGATATTAGCGCGCGGGGCTCAAAGCCTGAAAAGTGAACGAAGGCACGAGTGCAATAGGAGAAAACACCTCGATGAACTTTTCTCCGCGCCAACCCAAGCAAGTCACATAAAAAAACTACAAGGAACAACCCACAACGCTCAAGCGTATATAACAGCAACATCAACCAAACTGAGCAACAACTGCTGGCAATCTTCGTCACAGTTTTGGTTGTCGGAAACCAGCAACAACCGCAACCAATTTATGGCACTGGTCATCCCAGAAAGGTAGCACTGGACAGAAGGGTCAGCATCGACGGGGAGTCAAGGGCAAGCTGCAATGGAACGCTTGTGAATGCGATGCGAATTTGAACGGCGCACTGACAAGCAAATAGTTAATTTCGACAACCCGTCCTCGCTGTACTTGCCCGGGCCACACTTCTCACAGAAGTCCTGTGCAGGAGGCAGAATGCTCAGGCACACAGATCACTCTATCTAAGTACATATTGATATGTATACAGAGAGCTACATTTGCGCACATACATGTTTAATATCTGAGTACATGATACAATGGAATACAATGGAATAGAACTCACCAGACTAGACTAGACCAGAATAGATAGAATAGAATACGATATAACATAATTCAACATATAACATAATGCAATAGAATACACTATACAAAAAGACGCTTAATCACTATTGCTACAAGTTGTATAGTTAAAGGTCTTCCGATTTTGTGAAGCAGGGAGTTATTGAATATGGAGATTGGGTGTTCTAGGCTGCGGGCCGTACACTGCCAAGGCTGCATACAGGCTGCGACAAAGGAAACATCATTACTAGCAAGCAGTGCAATCTATGGACGCGTGGCAGCTCCCTCTACGATGCAGGCCTTCCTTCAAAACCTGAGTTTGTTCTGTGCAGACCCCCACGTAGCCAAAAAACAACGATCAGCAACGGCACAGCTCCTCTTTTGCTCATAGGCCACATTTCGCAGGGTTTAGGGTTTAGGAACGATCGGGCTGTAGAGATTAGGGAGCTTTGAAATTAAACCGTGAAACATAGAAGATGGAGCCAAAGTCTCGATATTACGATCTTCAAATTCGTAGATCGTTCGTGCTCTTCGTACTCCCATTATAGTAACCACTCTATGAGCTCCTCATACTATAGCAGCCCATTGCACTAACCCTCTTTAGTAACCCGTTACTTGGAGGCATCCATCGAAGGGCACCTGGGCAGAGGCGCCCTTGGTGCTGCTGTAGGTTCCTCGGAGCTTCAGCCAGGTGGTGAGTTAAAACGGTGTACCATAGGGGCCTTCATACTTAGAATAGGTTGTTTTTTGTTTTCTTTGGGGGGGGGTTCTTTAAAGGGTTCCTTGAAGGGTTCTATACGGGCTACTATAAGGGCTCAAGGGTATAGGGCCCTTAATAATTAGAATAGGGTTTTGGAGTATATTATACTATATGTGTGATATGAGGAACCACCAAAATAGTACAGGTAATTAAGGCCCCCCATATAAGGGCCTCGGGTGTACCGTATAGGGTTGCGGGATTTACAGTAATTAGGGCTTAGGGTTTCGGTGTAGGCTTCGGTACTGAGGTTTACTCTCCTACAGACAAAGAGGCGGGGTTAGGGGTACACTGTTCCTGTAGTTAGGACTTGACGGCTAGTTGCAGTTGTTGCACACCGGAAGCCAAGCTAGGTAGAGCTCTGCATGTACTTCCTCTTCTGGATGACCAACTTCGGCACTCTAGCGCAAAGGACTCGAAACTTTGTCAAAGCAGAGGGGTGCACGGGCAAGAAGGGGGTTCTAATTACTTGAGGAGTGTCGTTTACCCGGTTCTTTATTGAAGTCTTTATGGGTCCATACTTGAAGGCAGCCCCAACTGATAGGGCACTCTCGATGTCCCCTCGATATTGCGGACTCTCTGCTCCAAAAACTACATCTCGGGTCTCACAAGGTGTCAAGGTGTTTATGCAGTATGGTCATGTTAATGCAGATTTGCTGAGGATCAGGGGGCGAACACGCAGCTGCTTAAAGCATATGAAACATGGTGTCACGGTATGTGGCTCGAAAAACAGTGTTCAAGCTCTAGGGCTCTAGGGGTATCTCTGATGACCCTACTAAGTCACAAGAACTGTGCTCCGCATATGATCGCCTCCAAGCAGGGTTCAGAGTATGCTCAGTCTGATGTCTTACCGGGCAGTTCACTCTGTCGCCTTACCGCCGCCCATCAGGCTTCGACCCTCAACCCTAAACCCTAAACCAGTGAGTGTTCACCCGAACAGCCACAGGCCGCGGAATTTTCTGGCGTCACGCCGAGCTCACTCTCGCGAAGTGGACCAGGTCCCAGGGTCGTGCAACTTCCGAGGGCTCGGAGACACTAAAACGTTCAGGGCTTAGGGTTTAGGGTTTAGGGTTTAGGTGCTCCACCGCATGGCTCATGCTTTACTCTCATGCCGACCCTGCGCCTCCAAGGCAAGAGTAAGAATGAACGGTCTTACAACCGTGACAACATCACACTGATAATCCCAATTGACCACAACTTCACTGCAATATCGATCAGAGAATACTACAAATAACAGCGATAGATATGGGGGTTGCCGAAAATAGGGGACCCTAATATAGTACCCTAAATAGTAGGATCCTTATTATAAGGACCCCCAAAAATACGGTACCCCTGATTTTCGGAAGCTCCCAAATCCTAAACCCTAAACCCTAAACCCCTAAGCCCTATATTAGGAATAAGGTACACCTTTATTGAGAATAAGAAGAATGAGCCCAGTGGCCGGGCTGGCAGCTGGCACAGGTCTCTGGGAAGGTCGCGCCCTTGGCCGGGCTCCACTTGCCTTGGAGTTAAAACTCTTATTAGGTTTAGGGTTTAGGGTTTAGGGTGTAGGGTTTAGGGGAGTTTAGGGTTTAAAGGGGTTTAGAGGGGTTTAGGGTTTAGGGTTGTGGGTTGGCTCTTTCAGTCCAGTATAGGGTTCAGGGTGACACAGTTTCGTGCGAGGGCAACCACTAGACTCCAAAAGACGCTGATGCTTTCGGTCCTTTGCCCCCAAACCCGGACGATCTTGGAAAGAATCAAGTTTATCTGCTTGACAACTGTTTTTCATCACCTGACCCCAACTTGCCTGCTTCTTGAAGCCTCAGCACTGTTGATACGAACAAGAATATCGAGACGTACAAATTCATCGGCGTCATCATGCTGCCGAACATCTTCGAGGTCCTCTTCATCATAATGATCATCATGCCATAATCTTCATCACCACCACCATCGTAATCATCACCATCAACAGTATCGAAAATACTCAGCCCTAAACCCGCCAGCTCTACGACTACGATCTACGCACCTTCGGCATCATCCGGGTCCCTAACCCTAACCCGACAGTTCAGGTAGTTATATTGGGTTTCATACACTGTGTCATAGGCTTTTATCGACGCTGTCCGGGCTTATAGGATTTAGAATTGGAGATGTGTGGCTTCTTTAGCGTTCTCTCTAGGGTTTAGGGAGGAGCCCCCAGACACTGCTGTGTAAACCCTAAACCCTAAAACTCTAAACCCTAAACCCCTAAACCCTAAACCCTAGCTCCTCGACCCGGAGCCTCCAAGCCTAGCTAAGCCCTCACCAGTATAGTTTGGGTACTGCCCCCATACAGTAACAGTCTATAACAGGGCTACTATTAAGGGCCTAATATATCCACAATATGATATAAATATTATCCAACTGTTACTGAGTGGGGGCAGTACCCAAGGTATAGTACATGGCCCAGGGTCCCAAGATTAAGGCTCGAAGCCTTGCCAGACTTCACTGTTGGATGGGAGCCGAGAATCTCAAGTCGTATGTTTAATGAGAGGGTCTTAATTAGCTGAGGTTTGCGTAGGGTTTGGGTTTAGGTTTAGGATTTGGGGTTTAGGGTTTAGGGTTTACGAGGTTATATGAAACCCCAAAACACCTCCTTCTCAACGGGGCAATGGTTCCAAAATTGGGGGGTTTGCCATCTTTCCCACGAGAGGTCGCCTGAACAAGAACAAGCAGGACTCCGATGTGATGAAAGGGCGGAACAATACCCCTTAATTAAGGAATATACCTTAAATTATAGTAGGATCCCTAATGAGATTTAAGGTATATTCCTTAATTAAGCTTACAAGGGGGTTTTGGAGTCTTTGGGAAAGAAGAACAGGCCCCTTCAAATGGTCTGATGCAGAAAAGACTTTCGTAAACACATCGATTTAGAACCCGTGATCTGGAAAACAGCGCTGGAAATCGACAAGACCGCGTGAACCTGGAACCGAATCATGGCATGCAGAGTCCAAGGTGTCGCGCCTGCTGGGCAAGCTTCGCAAACCCCCACGGTGTCCGCACCAATCTAGCGACGGGCACGGGAGGATGAAGAAACGTGGAATGAATTACACGGTCCAAAATTTAGGAAAGGCCGGGGTTCGTAAGACTTCAGCTATACCTCGAAAGAGTAGCGAGCAACCTTTCACACTGCACTATCGTGCTCCAGCATGGCACAAGCATCGCTGGAGTAGCCTGTAGCCTACCAAGGTTTTCGGTCTCGGGGTGCTGGAAGACTGAAGCTCTTGTCCGGACAAACTACCCGTTGCTGTAGCCTTCGTCTAAAGCCGGCACGGTAAACCCAAAAACCCTCAACCGCTAGACCCCCCAACTTTGAAACCTCAACCCGAAACCCCAAGGCCTACGCGCAAGCCCTCATCCACAAACCCTAAAATGCAGACCCCATTGTAGGAGCCTCACAACACCCTTACAACCTTGAACCCTCAACCACCCTGTACAACCCTCATAGCATCCTTTCGAGCTTTGAACAGCCCAAATATGCGCCCATCATCGCTGGCACAAGGCGACATATCTTTGAGTAGGAAACTACCATTCCCAAGGCTAGTCGCAGCCCCCGCGTCCCCACTCCTTAAAACAGAAGGACAACCCCAGTACCATTATAGTAGGTACTTCATAGGCATTTGGGCGCCAAAACTATACTGTTAACCATTACTTGGGACCCTTTGGGAACGGCCTTGCCACTCCATGTGCCAGGCTTGCAGGAGATGCAGGCGTCGAAGTCGGAGGACCCCGCCTCGAAAACCAGAGCTTAGGGCCCACTTGAGCTGCCTTTTGGAGTTTGTAGAGTCTTAGTAGGGACTCTACATGAGTCTTGTCGTGCCGCTTGGGATCAACGGTCAAGATCCAATTTTAGGGTTCTTGGTCTAAGGTTGAAGCTTCAGGGTCGAGGGTTAGGGGCTTTCGGGTCTGGGGGGGTACAAAAAAAATAGGGTCTATGGGCTTTAGAGGGTCTGAGGGATGGTCTAGGATTTATCAGAGTTTGGGCATCTTTTACCAAAGCTCATAGCGGGTATGCCGCACAAACCCAGTATCTTGCAAAGAACATGGTGCCGTGGGACATAAAGGCTACGAGGATGGATGATGACTCTTTGCTGTGGTGATGGTTGCATTGGTTGTCGTCACAACCGTTCTCGTCTTCGTGGATGCATCAGCAGACCCTGAACCCGAAACCCCACTGCACCCCTGACGCAGGGACCTTCTCGTTGTAGCGGCCAGCCTAAACCCTAAACCCTAAAACCTAAACCCCTAAAATCCTAAAACCCTAAACCCCTAAACCCTAAAAAAGCAGGGACCTTCTCGCTGTAGCGGCCAGCCGTGCAGGCCACACAGACGGTTTCCGTCACGGCGGCAATTTGCGGGCTCCACCTGCCGGCCTCCGAGGCTGGCTTAATGTGGGTAGTTCTCCAACTTGGGGTCCTTTTGTACGTGCCCAATATGGTACAGCACCCTTATAAAAAGGACCCTAAAAGGGACCCGGATTTAGAGAACTGCCCATATAGAGGCATTAAGAAGCCTTGCACAAACGCCCCCTAGAAGAACAGCACAAAACAAATCTTCACTAGAGCCCTACCAAAACCAACAGAACTCTCACAATATGGGTTCCGTAGGTGCTTTTGCATTATAGGGTCGGATGAGGAGCCACAGATGTTTGTCGCACCTGCGGCTCGGCAGTCATGGTTCTCTGAGGAGCTCTCCCGCGATCCTCAAATAGTAGCCCTGTCTTAAAGCCTAACCCTAAGCCATCAACCCTCAAAACCCACATCTCTAAACCCTAATCTCCGAACCCTAAGCCTTAAACAAGCTCAATCTGACATTTGGGGTCCTGTAGTTTCTGAAGTCCCACCGTCCGTGGTTCTTGGATTTTGAGCCCAGCTTGAAGCCTGAGAGGAATGTTGCAGGATGCTTCAAGGGAACCCCCCAAATCCCACAAGGAACGGAGCGCCTCGCACTTAGTGCACACCCCGGCCGCCGTGGCACCGGCCATGCCGCTCCAAGTGCCGGGCTGGCACGCGGTGCACTTGGCCTCAGAAGGTTTTGGGCTCTTGAAACGGTTTCGTAGCGACCTCTGCTGAAACCGACAGCCCTAAACCCCTGAAATCCAAAAACCCTAAAGTTCCAAGACCATTTATGAACCCTTTAACTCGAATCTTGCTTGAAGCCACGGTACCAGAGAGTCCAGGCCGGAAGAGTTGCTCCAACGCCCGGCCGGGCACCTGAGCAGCCGTGTTCACAGGTTCGGGTTAAAGGAAAGTACAGGTAGGGAGTTTAAGGGAAACTACAGGTGGGGAGTTTAGGGTTTAGGAGTTTAGGGTTTAGGGTTTAGGGTTTACGGGTTTAGGGCTTAAGGAAACTACAGGTGGGGAGTTTAGGGTATATAGGGCTTCTAATAAGGCTT
>CAJNDV010036063.1:84206-94765 GCA_905221635.1 Symbiodinium sp. CCMP2456
GGGGTTTAGGGTTGAGGGGTTTACCTTGGTTTGAACAAGGATATTGAATTACAGGGTTTCTACAGGTCTT
Organism: Symbiodinium sp. CCMP2456; assembly: GCA_905221635.1. Taxonomy (NCBI): domain Eukaryota; class Dinophyceae; order Suessiales; family Symbiodiniaceae; genus Symbiodinium; species Symbiodinium sp. CCMP2456. Next base: position 84,277 of record CAJNDV010036063.1, read on the forward strand.
TAAAAAGGGCTTCTATCTTGCAGAGTCGTAAATGTGTGTTGAGGAAGTTCAATGAAGTGATATATTATTTGGGGTTGTACAACCATTTTGGGATGTGATATACGGGTTGTAGGAGGATCGTAGGATTTAGGCTTTGGAAGCTGGGGTCCACGAGGCCTGAATACGGTATCACCAACTTGGAGAAACCCTCATCAGCGAGTATACTGTAGGGGCCGTAATAATAAGAATAGGGTTTTGGGGCCCATTATACTATAAGTATAATAAGGAGCCCCAAAATAGTATAGGTAAGTGTTTAGGCCCCTATATTACTCTATATGTGCTCTGCAACCCTCTCATGAAACATCGAAAGAGCCTTCAACAAAAAACCCTACAGGCCCTTGTATAAGCCTTATACAAACCAACCCCCATAACCCTAACTTACACAAACCAGAAACAAACCTAAACCCTAAACACTAAACCCTAAACCCTAAAACCTAAACCCTAAACCCTAAACCTGATCAACTCGAGGACGGCCTTCCTCGCTATAGGTCCCTTCGGGGCAGGGCCGGCATGGTGCGCCGCCGATGGGGCGGCCAAGACCCGCGGGGCAGCCTGGCTGGTCTTCTCCGTATAAAGTTACAACTTTAGGTTACAGCTTTTGGGTTTTAGGGTCTAATTTTTAGGATTTAGGGTTTATTTTTTAAGGTTTAGGGTTTAATTTTTAGGATTTAAGGTTTAAGGTTTAGGGTTTTGGGTAGACCCCCAAACCCTAAGGGTTTGACAAGTTTTAAAAAGTTTCTCGTAGAACCCATCGCCTAAAAACCTGAGGCTGTATGACTGTATGCGGAGCCGGCATTGACCCACCGACGGAATCAGGCACGCGCCATCCATCGCCCAAACCGAACACATTCGGCACACCGTAGAACCGTAAAGCCTCAATCTAGGACATTTTCGCGTGGGTAGCTACCGTTATCGGAGCCTTATAGAAGGCCTATATACCTTATAGAAGCCTTATAAAAGCCGTATAGACCCTAAACCCCGCATCCTGAAAATGTCCTAGACTCAACGCATGGTTGTACACACCACACAAAAGACACGCCGCAATCCAATAAATGTCTCATGTGCTGGACTCAAAAAGGCAATCCTAAACTCCTCTACCCTTAGGGTCCTTGAAGTTGGGGTCCCAACATGTCCTAACCAGACTGCGCCTCCCGGTGCATCGGCCACAGAGGCTGCCCGAGTCTGCAGGGCTTGCAGGGCACAGTCGCCTGGACGCTATGTTCAAGATTGCTGCCTCTTCGGAGTTTAGGGTTGTTTCGGGTCCATGGCTGTCTGCGCTTGGGAGTTTCAAGGTCATGGCTGAAGGGCTAAAAAACTGTTTTTGGAGTAAGCCGGGATTTTGGGGTTCGGGGCTTTCTGCTGTGTTTGCTTTTTTTTTCCCCGGGGGTTTTGGGGTTGCTGATGGCCTGGGTTGGGTCTCTTCGGTTGGGCTGTCTTGTCTAGGGTTCGGCATGGAGGGCTCTACCTATAGTCTCCATTGTAGTTCCTTTTTTCTTTGGGTTTAACCAATATTAAAATAAGGATCCTATAAGGTAACCCCAAGCTACAATGGAGACTATAGGTAAGTCAGGTTTCGGGTCATATTTTAGTTGACTGCAGCCTCTCGTCTGGGATTGCGGGGCTTTGCAGCCACAGCTTGTTCAGTCTTGAGACCTACCTTAGGCTACCAAAACCTAATTTTTCTGTAGGTTCTTATTATAAACCCTACCATGGAATTTATCGGGACCCTACAAAAAAGTAGGTTTTGGTAGGTTCAGGTAAGGCGTCTTCGTCGGGGGGATTTGGGACTTGGGAGTGTAGGGCTTTTCTGTTTCAGGCTTCCGGGTTTCAAATTCTCCGGGCTGTGTGGTGGGGCCATGCCTAGAAATACGCAAAAAAAAACAAGTCAAGAAGTGCTATAAAGAGTTTTGGGATTTAAACTCGGGTTTATGTCCTATGGCAGCGGCACACCGTGCAGGTTTACAGAAAGCTTTAGTGCGAGAGCTTTTGTTTCTCTTTTCTTTTGCTGTCCTCCCTCGAAACAGGTACCCTTGCAAGAAATCCAGAATGTGCTGATTCGTCTGATGCCCTCAAAGTCGTCCTCTCCACTGCACAGGATAACGGACAACCTGGTACTGAAAATCACGTCTTACCCAGTGCTAGCACCGTAGCCCGGACATCTAAGCCTTATGGCTCAGGCGGGGTTTGAGTAATCAGGGATCCCCATAAAACCCCAATCCCTAAACCCTGAACTCAACAGTCGCCTCAAACCCATAGTGGACCTGAATTACTGATATTCGGTTCTAGTCCTTGTATGCACATATCCTCCAAAGCCGCTTCTCATCAATATAAGCCCCCCCCCCCCATATTATAGAGCGCCAATAGAAACCTTCAAGGAACTCGGTTCTAATTATGAAGCCCCCTATATATGGGAGTTTCCAAAAATTAGGGTACCTTATTTTGGGGGTCCTTATAATAAGGATCCTATTATTTAGGGTACTATATTAGGGTCCCCTATTTTCGGAAACCCCCATATAGGGTTTTGGGATCCCTTTCGAATCCAGGAGCCGCCAGCGGCATCGCACTGGTCGTCGACTGCCAGCGGGGTATCCAAGGTCTCGGCTGCGGCTGTCGCCAGAAAGGCGGAGAGAAGAACCTTGGATCAGGTTGTGAAAACCGTGATGATTGCGGAAGGATTCCAGGGTACCTTAAGAACCCAAAACCCACTTATTTGTAGGTTCTTATTATAAACCCTAATATGGGATTTATAAGGACCCTACAAAAAAGTAGGTTTGGGTTCTTAAGGTATGTCATAGCAACTTACATACTTCTGTGCGGACAGCAAGCGGAGACTGTTGCTAATGATGCAGAGCTCTATATTTCAGGAACGCGGGATGCGACTGTGGGTTTGGGGTTTAAGGGCTTAGGGGTTTGGGTCTCGCCTTCAGGAGCGTAGAATTAAGACGGCAGGATCTGGCGTTTCAAAGCATGCGAATGCAAAATACCTTGGCACAATTCTCGACTTGCGCGTGGAGCCGAGATTTAGGGAGCATGCAGGGAATCCTTAATACTGAAACCGGAGAAGCCGCAACTCACAAAACCGTCCGCCCTACCGCAAGCCCTAAACCCTAAACACTACACACTACACCCTGCACCCTAAACGCAAAGCCCTACAAGCCCTAAACAACCCAGAACAGGGTTTTGGGGGTATAGTATATTATCTATAATAAGGACCCCCCCACCCAAAAAAAAACATATATAACCCTAAACCCTAAACCCTAAACCCTAAACCCTAAACCCTAATCAGATTATATTAGTAACCATTAAGTTCCAAGACGAATTCGACCATGGGCCCTCCTCCACTTCTCGGCGACTTCAGGGTTGCCATGCCGGCTACTCTAAGGTTTAGGGTTTAGGGTTTAGGGTTTAGGGTTTAGGGTTTAGGGTTTAGGGTTTAGGGTTTAGGACATTTTCAAAAGTGGGGAGTTCTAGGGGATATAGGGCTTCTATAAGGCTTCTATGAGGTATAGAGGCCTTCTATAAGGCTCCTATAACGGTAGCTATACCCATCTGAAAATGTCCTAGACTAAGGGCTTCTTCCTTTGAGGTATCCTGGGCTTTAGGGCTTGAGGGTTTTAGGGTTTAGGGCTTAGGGCTTTAGGGTTTAAGGGTTTAGGGCTCAGAGGGTTTAGGGTTCAGGGTTTGGGGGTTTAGGGTTTAGGGGTTTAGGGTTCAGGGGTTAGGGCTTGAGGCTGCTACAGCCATAAATCCTGGTATACTAGCTGTGTTAATTCAGGTTGTGAGAACCAATTCAAACTAATATTATATCTGCCGCTCTACTTGCCATAAGACCCTACAGCCCAAACCGAAACACTGAACCCATAAGACCCTAAAGCCCAAAGCCCTGAATGAACACTGAACCCAAAACCCTGAAGCCATAAGACCCTAAAGCCCAAACCCTAAACCCTGCAGCCATAAGACCCCAACGCTCAAACCCTAAACCCTGAACCCTATAAACCCCAAAGCCATAGGACACCGAAAGCCTAGAACCCGGGCCCCGAAATCCCCGCGCCTTCGAGAGCATGCGTGCCATGTCGGCGAGGCCTCAGACTTTCGCTGGGCACTGAGGCTTTTGAGGTCGATCCTCCTCTTAGGGTTTGTGAGGTTTGGGGGCTTAGGGGTTCAAGAGTTTGGGGGTTTAGAGCTTTAGGGATGTTTCGGGGTTTTGGGGGTTTAAGGGTTTGGAGTTTAGGGTTGTGGGGCTGTCTAGGGCTTATGCCAATCCCCTTTCAAAGGGACCAAAGTCCCCAATGCTACCTTCTCACGCTGCACGGTAACGCAGGGGCCTTACTGATGGGGATAGACTGTTGGAGTATACGGTAGAATCTTATGGCATAATGCTTTGGGGGACTATAAATTTAAAGGACTAGTAGTATCAATACGTCGGCTTCCGCATTAGTTTAGGGGCACCTGCATGAGGCCTGACCTTCGCAGCAATGGAGGGCCCGGAAGACAGAGTCTAAGGACTTTAGGAGGGACCCCAAATAGGGACCCTTAATCCCATTACCTTAAATAACCATTGTATGTCCTTATATACCCCTTATATAGCCAGGTAGTCTCCATATTAACCGCAATCACGCCCTTAGACAGACGCCTGAAAAACGAGACTCGGACCTCCCAAGGTTTAGGGTTTACAGGTTTAGCCCCATAGGCCCATAGTAGTTCCTTTTGGGGGATCACATTTAGAATCCTATAAGGTAATACCAAAAAGGAACTATACTATGGGGCCTATGGGTTAAGGACGACTCAAGGAATTATCTTACCTGAGAAGTCCGACCCCAATACTAAGTGTTTGGGAAAGACTTGGACTGCTGGCCCCCTTGAGTTGAAACCCAGATAACATCACCAGAGAGCCTGCATCTACCGAAACCATATATAAAGGCCTTATAACATTGAAGGCCTACCGAACCCATAATTTAAAGGCCTCGTTACATTGAAGGTTTCAGAGAACCCTCATAGAACCCCTGATGCACTGCCGATAGAGGGCCTTTACTTCAGCTGCGATCTGTGGAAACTCACTCGACGCTTACAGAAGTAAAGTTCAGTTGAAGGAAACTAGAGGTGGGGAGTTTAGGGTATATAGGCCTTCAATAAGGCTTCTATAAGGTATATAGACCTTCTATAGGGCTCCTATAACGGTAACTACCCACCTGAAAATGTTCTAGATTCAGTGCGCGGTCGTCCACATCCCAAACATTTGGAAACATGGCATGGACGTTACCATGGTTTGGGCATGGATGCCTTCACCAGTGGATATACTCGTGGCATGGACGATCCAAAATCGTTCGGGTTTTCAAACCAGCCTGGAAAGCCCGGAGAATGCAGTAAGAGTACAAACCTTGTCAGCTGCCCTGAAAATACACGGGCAGAAGGTCAGAATTGAAGGAGATGATGAGGAAAGTCAGGCGTACTGGGCTGCAGCTGCCGCTACTGGCTAAGACTGCTGGCCACTGGCTGTTGGTACTGCACTACTACTTGCACTAGTGCTACTGCTACCACTACCCGGACTGCACTGAGTCTTTAGGGCCGGAGCTTTGAACTGCATCCACCTGGAGTCTGTTTCTGCAACTGGGGCCGTGGCGCAGGAAAAGAAATGGAGCGCGATGGACGGCTGCAAGCTCTCAGTGTAAGTATACCACAAAATCCAAAGGCCTTGAACCCTCAACAATATGCAGGTGCCTGAGCTGCGATGCCAAGAGCTGCCCACGAGGGACAAAATGCGGGCAAGCGCTTTTCAGGAATGGCTTGGAGCCTGAAAGCTGCACAGAGGGGTTTAGGGTTTAGGATTTACGCTTTAGGGATCGATGGGTCCAGAACAAATGAAACGAAAATCCTCGTTTATCATGTCAGCACAGGGTCATGACCTCTTGCCGCCTTTCAATGCAAAGATGATCAAACTTCAAGATAGATAGATGGGCAGGTGGTAAGGCACATATTCTGTTGAAAGCCCAGGTGCCACCCCCACGAATGACCTTCGCAGCCACTACAAGACCTTGCGACCCCTCAGCCCTAAAAACTACCCGCGCATCCTGATAAGGCCCTAATACAGCCGCCTACAGTCCCCCTAAACCCTAAACGCCCAAAACAACCCTCACACCCTCCATGAAACCCTGCTGCCGGACCGAAACAAACGGGGTTACGGCAGCTCCAGCGCCCTGAATGGACCTAAAGGTTCAGCCCTTCGGCTCCTTATCCTAGGGCTCAGGACAGTACAGGGCTCTAATATTTGGAATGGGGTTTGGGGTACTTCTCTTGGTTTCGGGCAAGGTCTAGGGCCGCAAGCAGAAGCCCGACACCCACGCAGGTTTCGAAGATTAAGCACTTCATTTCAAGCTGTGGGAACTGGACATAGGCCCTAAAGTAGTTCCTTTTTGGGGTTCATATATAGAATCCTATAAGGTAACCCCAAAAAGGAAGTACTATGGGGCCTGGACACCGGGCGCATGACGGTCCACGTTTCCTGAACTCTACACGGACATTCGATCCGGCCATGGTCCCAAAGTCAGGAACCCATGAAGGGTTTAGGGTTTAGGGAACTTTATACCTATATTATGGCAGCCCTGTAAGAACTTCCCTGAATCAGCCTCTGCTCGAGGAGGAGGGGGGGCCTGGCGCAGTGGCAGGTCGCGGTAGCAGTAGGAGGAGTAGTAGTAGTAGTAGTAGTAGTAGTAGTAGTAGTAGGAGTAGTAGTAGTAGTAGTAGTAGTAGTAGTAGTAGTACTAGATAGTAGTCCCAGTAGCAGCACTAGAAAGGTGTGCATGTCCCGAAACGATGTTCGGGGCTGAACGGGAAACTGCAAATGCAGCGGAGCTGACTACTACTGCTACTACTGCTACTGCTACTGCTACTGCTACTGCGCTACTACTACTACTACTACTACTACTACTACTACTACTACTAACTACTGCTAGTACTACTGCAACTAGCCCAAGGCCAATGGGGTGTGGGATTTTATGGCTAACATAGAGGCCTTGATAATTAGAATAGGGGCCTTGGGGTATATTCGACTATACTTATATTAAGGAACCCCCAAAATAGTATAGGTCATTAGGAAGGCCCCTATATTAATCTTCAAGCCTCCAACAACCCATCGCTAACGGCTCAGGCCTCGCGCCCTAAAAGCAAGGCGACCCACGAATCCTCTGCCCGCGAAGCCCCCGAGTCTCACGCAACTGCATCCCGTGCCCGATGGTGAGCGAAACTCGCCTCGGTACACTGGAAGACAAACTCTACACCCTATACATGTTAAATTAGTTAAACCCCAGAAAGCGTAAAATCCGACAGCAGGAAATGCATTGCTTGCTTTGGGTATTCCGCAGCGCCACACCGCAGAAGTTCCATAGAGGTACATGTGTAGTCTAGAACCACGAAGCGCACGGCAAAATTGGATATGGGGGGGAGCGTCCAACTCCAAAAGCGTTCTGGGATAATTATAGCTCTAGAAGTTTTTTGTAGAGATCATGGTGAAATTACTTTGCAAATCATTCATGCTCTGTGTTAGATATCCTCGGCGGTGTTTACCTGATGCCCCAAACAGAGGCAAGAAGTTCAAAGCAACGAATACTACAACGACCAAACCGCAATCCAGCAAAACACTTCCAAACCCTCAACACCCTACGAAATCCCCACACCTAGCTCCCAATCCCCGAAGGCCCAAAACCCAGAGAAGTCAACTGAACATCATCACTCCGCCTTAAGAACATAAAGAACCTTGCACTTGAGACACAAAGCTTTCGACTGCACAATAATCTTTATACTTCAAGTACAACCCTAGCAACTACACGGTAAACCCAAATCCGTAGACCTTAGCCCTACATTAAGCGATTACAGCCGCATTGCACGTACTTGTTCTAGCCTGTAAAAAGTTATAAGGATCCGCAGGTAAGCCCCTCCCTAAACCTAAACCCTAAAGCCCAGACCCTAAACCCTACACCTAAACCCTATAACCCCTATCCCCTAACCCCTAAACCTAAACCCTAAAACCCCAACCCCAAAAGCCCAGACCCTCAGCGCTAAACCCAAAAGACCTCCGGGCCCAGGGCCGCGGAAATCTCTGCGAGGCTTAACCCGGCGGGCCCCTGCCATGCCACGCGTGGGGCTCTTAGGGTTTAGGGTTTAGGGTTTAGGGTTTAGGTTTAGGGTTCAGGGTTCAGGGTTTAGGGTTTAGGGTTTAGCGTTTAGGGTAGTCCAAGGTTGAAATAATCCCTACCTTAAGAACCCAAAACCTACTTTTTTGTAGGGTCCCTATAAATCCCATATTAGGGTTTAAGAACCTACAAACAAGTGGGTTGTGGGTTCTTAAGGTAAGGGTCCATGTACCTAAATAGTATATACATTGGCCCTATTGACCTATATAGGGACTACATGAAGGCCAAAGTATACACTATTTGGGTACATGGACCCTTAGGGAATGGGCCCCTAGTAGCCCTTAACCCTGGGACCCTTATACACCTACTATATACCCTATATGTACCTTTAAGGGTCCCTAGAAAGGCCGAAGGGTCCATATTAGGGGCCCATACTTCCAAACATAGATTAAGGGTGGAGGATGGTTGGGGTGTAGTGCAGGGGCCTTAATAGTTAGAAGAGGGTTTTGGGGGTTCCTGATTATAGTTCTAGTATACTATACCCTCCAAACCCTAGTCTAATTATTAAGGCCACATTTGGGTTTTCGGCATTAGGATCTCTTGCCAGGGTCTATGAAGGGTTTATCAGCGAATTGGGTTTGGACTATGAGTTTGAAGAATCAGGTTTTGGGGACTTCGGTGGGTTTTATGAGCGGGCGGAAACCTTCAGGTGCGGCCACCAGCATCGCTATCGAAGGCTCAGTCCGTGACTTCTTTGGCGTCTTTGCTGGCTTTCAGAGTTATCCGGAGGCTTGAAACCCTCTTCTGGGCCTCGGAGGACTTCGTTTCAATAGTTTGGGTGTAGCCTCGGTGTACGGTTTTCAGGATTGGGCTTCAAGAGACTTTGACATCTTCCGGGAAGCCTTTGGCAGCTGCGGGCTGTTTGGCGGAAATCTGGATCAGTTTGGGCGTCCCTGCATGCATATCTTGTGCGTCCCTGTTTACAGTATCCCTGGTTTGTTGCATCAGGGTATTGATTTCCCTGTATCCTGCAGCATTATTCGTGTTTCCCTTGCCATGTCACGCACCCCGTACTTTAGCATACTTCCCCAGAACCCTGAACCCTATGACCCAAGCCCTGAAGCCCGAGACCCTAAGCCCTGAACGGCCTCCTGATCTCTTGCCCATGCAGGAGACGCGTCGTGCGTGGCACCGCCCTTCCGAGCTTCGAAAGCTGCTATCGTGGGACGAGGCTTCAGAGCTACCTTACTCAGGGCCATCTAGGGTTCAGGCCTTTAGGGTTCAGGGTCATGGGGGGTTTATGGAGGGTTTCAGAAAATGGGGGTACCTCATTTCGGGGCCCTAGCAACAAGGATCATACCAGTGGGGCTTTGTAACAATATCCCTGATTGTCTCAAACTGATACCCTTAAGCCAAATGACCGAACGAACCTTTCACCGGTTTATGTTGCATATCCCAAGCAGTAACGGATTTCTAGTACAGGATTCGGAGACACGTCCTTTCTAAGGGTAATTTGGTCCTCCAGGATGAGCCAACCCCAGACAACTGAAGCTATATAAGGGTCGAGAGCTGCTAAACACGAGAAAAGCTTAACAATCGGGTGTTGGGGTTTACGAATGGGGGTTTCCGAAAATAGGGGACCCTAATATCGTGCCCTAAATAATAGGATCCCTATTNNACCCCAAAATAAGGTCCCCCTTATTTCGGGAAACTCCCGAATATGCCTGGGGTGTGGAATTCAAAGCGATGTGACCAGAGCTGATGTCATCATTTCCCGGGGTCCCGAGTGGTTCAGGGCCGATGTAAGAGTTTGTTCGAAGTAGCAATGATACTATGAAGAGTGGTCAGGTTTCCTCATTGTGGCAATTAAACTCGTGTCTTTGCCCAATCCAATGAAGGGGGTTGAAGGCCACACAATTCCATGTAGAGCGACGCGCTGAAACCTAACCCTTATTCACAGGTAGCTTGAGGCGTTGAGGGCTTGAGGTTTCACGACTCGAGGGTTTGGAGCTGGCTTAGGATTCGCCGGTTCAGGGTTTAGGACTGACGCCAAAGAGCCTTCCGCCAAAGTTTTGAAACTTAAAACGCAAAGCCTGGAAATCTTGGATTCGGGCCTTCTGGTTGCCTCGATGCTCCCGATCCCGTTCTCCGTGTTGCCATCCGTCGCGGCCCTGGGCATAGGTTATTTGGGTTTGCGGACCTTGGGGAATTCAGGAGCCAACAGCACATCATTTGGCATCTTAGGGGCATATGTACCAGTACGTCAAGCACCACCCCACAAGGCGCTGATCAACCCTGTGTTGCCCTAAACCCCAAACCCTAAA
>CAJNDV010036064.1:6010-18081 GCA_905221635.1 Symbiodinium sp. CCMP2456
TCAGAGACGGGGCATTGGGGGGAGGGATGGTCGAACAAACACGCACACACGCACAGCACCGGCAGCGAGACTAAGGGCAAAAGCACACTCAGCTGATGCCCTTGCGGCTGCAAATACTCGAACAGTGTCCCCTTGGCGTGTGGGGAAATGCCTGAAGCTGAAGGCAGCACCCCTCGACCAAAAGGGGATTAGACCCTAAACTAAACCCCTAAACTCCTAAACCCCTCAACCCCTCAACCCCTGAACTCTAAACCCTAAACCCCTAAACCCTAAACCCCCTAAAGCCCTCAACCCCTGAACCCCAAAGCTGTGGATCTGCCTTCGTGATTCGGATCTCCTTGCCGTGGATCTTGGCACCCCAGAGCTTCAGAGCTTCCTGGCAGCGGGAAGCTGTAAGATTAATGAAGATTGGGTTTTGGGGTTTAGGGCTCAGGGGTTGAAGGCTTTTAGTTTTTAGGGTTTAGGGGTTTGGGGGTTTAGGGTTCAGGGGTTGAGGGTGTGGTTTTTAGGGTTTAGGGGTTTGGGGTTTAGGAGTTTAGGGTTTTGGGGCTGCGGGTTCGGGGTTTAGGGCTGAGGGTTTAGGGGTCTAGGGGCTTAGGGTTTAGGGGTTTCGGGTTTAGGGTTCAGGGGTGGAGGGTTTCGCTTTGGGGGTTTAGGGGCTTGGGGGTTTACGGTTTAGGGGTCTAGGGGCTTAGGGTTTAGGGTTTTAGGGTTTAGGGCTTAGGGTCGTGAGTTTTAGGCTTTGGATGTAACGAAGATAGACGAGACATGCTTGTTGGTATGTGGCCTAAGGGCTTCAGGTTCTGGGGCTCTGCGGCTTCAAACTTTATTGCCTTTAGGTTCTTGGGCTTTAAGGTAAGTTTGGGGCTTTTAGGGTCTTGGGGCTTAAGGTAAGTTTGGGACTTTTAGGGTCTTGGGGTTTAAGGTAAGTTTGGGGGTTTCTGGGTAATGTAGGGGCCTAGACAATTAGAATAGGGTGTTGGGACCACTTATACTAGTAATTATAGCAAGGAACCACCGAAATGTATAGGTAATTTTGAGGCCGCTGTACTATACGCCTTCATCCATCCCTGCAAGTATCATAGTCATTCGTCAGCATGGCGGGTTGATCGAACTTACCTCGTTTGCCCTTTGGGGGGCCCTTACGGTGTTGCTGTGGCTCTTCGTGCATGCAGGGAGGCGTGATCAGGGCTCTGTACTTGCAAGGCTCGCATGGCGCTCAGGGTACCGGCCTGCTTCAGAAACCTCAACCCAGACCTGTCAAATCCCAGATGCAGAGGTTTAGGGTTTAGGGTTTATATATAGGGCTTAGGGTTTATATAGGGTTTAGGGTTTAGGGTTTATATAAGGTTTAGGGTTTTGGGTTTAGGGTTTATATAGGGTTTAGGGTTTAGGGTTGACTCCTATAACCATAAGAGTATAGAACCCTTTCAGGAACACCTTCAGAAACCCTTCAAGAAGTTCCAACACCATCATGGCAACTCATCCCTATGGACTCCTACATCCTTGCGAAACCCTGTTGGAAACCCAAAAACCCTAAACCCTAAAAGCCCCAAAACCCAAAACCCTAAACCCTAAACCCTAAAGCCCTAAACCCTAAACCCAAAACCCTAAACCCCAAAGCCTAAAACCCTAAACCCTAAAAACCCCAGCCCTAAACCCTAAAACCCTAAAACCCTGAACCCTGAAAGGAAACCCCAAAAGCCACCAGCCGCGGCCTTGACGCTCCAGCGCTCCTGGAAGCGCGCGAAGGCGAAGCCCTGACACTCCTCCGAGAGTTCCGCGGTTTAGGGTTTAGGGTTTAGGGTTTAGGGTTTAGGGTTTGGGGTTTAGGGTTTAGGGTTTTAGGGTTTAGGGCTTAGGGTTAATTAGGGTTTAAGGTTTAGGGTTTAGGGGAACCCCTAAACCCCTGCGTAAACCCTTAAACTAGAGCCCTAAACCCCTTGAGACCCCTAAACCCTAAATCCCTAGACCCTTAAACCCCTAAATATCCTAAACCCCTAAACCCCTAACCCTCAACACCTGAACCCTAAACCCCTAAAGCTCCAATCCCTGAACCCCAAACCCTGAATGGAAAAGGGAGCTCAAGGATTTAGGGCTTTGACGGTGCAGGGCTGAAAGGCTTTATGGATTTTACAACTTAACAAACCTGAAGCAGCCAAACCGAGCTCCGAAGAGACCCTAAACCCTACACCCTAAACCCTAGAAAAACATACAAAACAGCACGAGCATTGTTGGAGCCCAAAAGGATGTCAGAGCCCTAGATGGGTTTGGGGTCGAGGGTTTAGGGCTTAGGGTTTAGATACTAAGCCGCAGAAGCCCGTTGACGCGTCAAAGACTCCCCAGAAAAGCCTGAGTGATCTTGTTCCTGACAATTCGGACCTGGTGTCGAGCGTTTTGGGCTTTAGGGTTTAGGGATTTGGTCTCAGGTTTATAGGTGTAGGGGTTTGAAGTAGTTATTGGCTTTCGCTATGGATGCCACTACTTCTGCACTTTGCTACGTCAATGGCATTGTGACATGCTGTGTTATGGTATTCCGGTTTACGGACGAACCCTCGGGGTCCATGTACTCACATAGTATATACATTGGCCCCAAAGCACCGACCAAATTTATCCACTATTTGGGTACATGGACCCTTAGACTAACGGATTAATACTGTTGATGATATAAATCCTGCATTACCTTAAGGACCCTAATCTATGGGAATTATGGTGTATTCCTTATTATGGGTTTAGGGTTTAGGGTTTACCCTAAACCCTAAACCCTAAACCCTAAACCCTCATCTATGGGAATTATGGTGCATTCCTTATTATTGGCCAAGAAGATTTTATATCATCAGCCGTAGCACGGGAGACTGGTTGTCTCTCAAGGCTCTAGCAGGCGGCATCAGGGCTTTCTCGTCGTAACACTGCAGCAGTCTCACAAGTGGTATTAATAGAGATTCGGGACTACCCTGAACCCTAAACCCCAAGCCCTAAACCGTTTGGGCCTTAGGTTGTGGGGATTGCGGGGTTTAGGCTTTGAGATCTCTGGGCTTAGGCATGCTTGTAGGTCTTGCGGTTCTACCGGTTGGTTTGGGGTTTAGGGTTTAGGGTCTGGAGGTTTTGGGTTTAGGGAGTTTTCGGCAAGTCCTAAGCCCTAAACCCTCAGTCGTACTTGCAGAGGTGAGGGTCCCATGCTTGACGATGTCGTCCGGAAGCCCGAGATCGTATCCCTGCACCCTAATACCCTAAACATGGCCCTGTAGACTCTCTGTAGGGCTTGGGTCTGCAGGCCTCAACCGCGGAACGGTACCAGGGGCCGGGCTGCGTCCACCACCCCGGCATCAGACAGCACCCAGCGGATGTCGTCTTCCGTCACACCTCAGCTTGCAGGATTGTCTAGGAATCGACAAATCTACATGTAGGTCCAACACCCAAACCTTAAACTTAAACCCTCAAAGCCTGAACCGTAGAACCCCGAAACTCTGACAAAAACGCAAAACCCTACAAAGAAAAAAAAAACATAAACCCCTGTAGCACCTCACAGAAGCCCTACAAGACGTCATGAAACACTTTGAACCCTGTGATGTGGGGGTCGGAATAATTCGTAATGATATCCTCGTATCGTCACCATATAATCTAACTATTCAGGCCAGATATTGTGGTCCTTCACTCAGACGGGTCGCGTCTTGGCAGGCTCCCGAGGAAGACGCTGCGCTTCCTAGCAAATTCTGGTCGAAATGGTTCGGATTTCGGGGTTAGGGTCTCGGGCTTGGGTTTAGGGTTTAGGGTTTAGGGTTTAGGGTTTAGGGTTTAGGGTTTAGGGTCTAGGGTTTAGGGTTTAGGGTTTAGGGTTTAGGGTTTAGGCATTATAGGGCTTAGGGTTTAGGGTCCAGGGTTTAGGGTTTAGGGTTTAGCTTTTTTTAAGTGTAGTGGCCTTTTCTGTGAGCAAGCCTGCCTCTGGTGAGGCTGACACTGTCTGACAAAACCTAAGCACCCTCACTGCTTGTAGGCGGATGTCTCCTTTCACACTCCCTCACTCTGCGCCCTTGTCATCCGCTGCTGGAGAGGGAGGCCGATTGTCACGAATCCGAGCCTCCTGAGCCTCCTCAGCACTAGTGTGCCAATCGTCCATCTTCACAGAAATCAGGGTTTAAGGTTTAGGGATAGCAGTCCGTGGCGGGTGACATCTATATTAATGAATCCAGGACGGTCAAATCCCTTCGATGCGGTTCACGGGGTGCAAACGAAAGACCGGCTACAAACCATCATGTTCGTCATCACCATTGATATCATCACCGTCGCCATAACAATCACCGTCATCATCATCCGCATCACCATCATCACCATCATCATCATCACCATCATCACCATCATCACCACCATCCTCATCTCGCCGCCATGGGCATCAGCAACATTCACAATAACGTCCTCGTTAACACTCCCAGGAGATAGTACTGGAGAAGAGAAATAATCAACGGAAGCTGCATTTTCCGTGATAGCTGGGAAGCAGTGGCCAACATCACTGAACCTGAAGTCATCGCCATGAACAAGAAATCAGCACCACCCTAAACCCTAAATCCTAAACCCTCAACCCTCAAACCCTAAACCCTAAACCCTAAACCCCCAAGCCCTAAACCCTAAACCCTAAAGCGCTATGTCATCGCAACGGTCACACCCGGGTCCTATCGAACTTCTTGAGCACGGCCGCCTCTCCGACCTCGGCCAACGTTGACAGTCGACGATGTATGTAGGGGTTCAGGGTTTAGGGTGTAGGGTTTAGGGTTTAGGATTTAGGGTTTAGGGCTTCGGGTTCAAGGTTCAGCGTTTAGGGTTTAGGGTTTAGGGTGTAAGGGCCTTTATAGTTAGGGGGTTCCTTTATAGGGTTCCTTTAAGGGGTACTATAAGGGCTACTATAAGGGTTTAGGGTGTAGGGGCCTTATTAATGAGAATAGGGTTCCTTTAAAGGATTCCTTAAAAGGGGTTCTATAAGGGCTACTATAAGGGTTTAGGGTGTAGGGGTCTTTACAGTTAGTCTGGGGTTTTGGAGTATATTATACTATTATCAGAAGGAGCCCCCAAAATAGTATAGGTAAGTATTAAGGCCCCTATAGTATGGGTCGAGAGTTCCATCCGGACTCTACGGCCATAGGGGTTCTGTTTTGGGGTTTAGGGGTCACCTGACAAGTTTAGCGTTGCATGCAATATTAACCCTAAACCCTAAACCCTAAACCCTAAACCAGGTAAGTTGCTATGACCGTTGCCAGTGGGCTGTGGCCATACTCGCAGTGCAGCTACTGAGGCGGTGTTTCGTAAGTTTAGTATGTCCAAACTTACTGGTATCACACTAGGAGTGGATTTCAACAGCCCCCGAAATTATAAATAATGCCATAGGTTCTATACTGAACCCACAAGAGGTCAAGAGCTATCCCAACTCGGTACTTAGTTACAATGCCTCTAATAAACCCTTATCCTAAACCCTAAACCCTAAAACGTAAAACTCCTAACCCTCAACCCTGAACCCTAAACCCTAAAACGTAAAACTCTTAACTCTAAACCCTGAACCCTAAATCCTAAACCCCCCTATACGACCCCCCAAAAAGCCTTCTCTGGGTACCAGGCCCCATCTGCTCTGAGGACATGCTGCGAATCGGCCTATCCGCACCACGGGACAAAACCCCTTGAAAGGCCGAGAAATACTGTAGGCCCCTATATTAAGAAATCCTGGCCCTATAACCCTAATATTTTAGGGTTCATACTAATGAAGGCCCTGGGTTTGTTAATCAGGTTCGCATATTATACAGAACCATATTATGATATTATGCGGGTTTAAACCTTCTGCCTTCGGAAATGTAGGGCAGGGCTTTAGCGTTATTGTGTTTTAGGGTGACCGCGAAGCCACAAAACGCTAGGCTTTGGAAAACAAGTGTAACAAGGTTGAAGATGAAGCAGGACGTGGGATGACACTACGGTTTAGGGTTTAGGGTTTAGGGTTTAGGGTTTAGGGTTTAGGGTTTAGGACACCTCTAACCCCGTGAGAACGAATTGAACGAATACAGCCTTCCATGTCGATTGCTGTTAATTTTTGTGATCTGCCCCTCGTGCTGCCGATGAGCGTTTTCTAAAGCACTCTACAAAGCCAAGCGTGCACCCACCCTGGGCCCTAAACCCTGCAAAACACCCAAAACCTAAACCTTGAACCCATACCCGAAACCCTGAACCCTGTACCGAAGAGGCGAACTGAACTGAATTGCCAGCCCCAAAGGCTTTATGACTTCATGGATCGAAGGGTTATGCTTCAGGGCTTAGGGAATTATGTTTACGGTTTTAGGGCTCACAAATTGGGGTATGGCCTGGTATGAAGTATACAGGATTTGTCCAGGGCTTTAGCAAACGGGGATAATGCACGCACTAGTTCAAAGTATGCAGGGCCCTATGGTAACCTGATCCCCATAGACCTTGAGGTTGTTCACCAGCTTCACCACTGTAGGTACCTGAGCAGGATCGGGAACCCAAATTTGAGGTCTCGAAGGCTTTGACCGTAAGCTCCCTAAACCCTAAACCCTAAACCCGCTGGACCAAAACGGCTTGGCTGTGGCTCGGTCTTAAACCAGCGACATCTGGGCAGTTCTCCACATTAGGGCCCCTTTTCAGGTTCTTTTTACAAGGGTGCCGCACTATTTGGGAGACCTAAAACGAGGAGCCTAGTTTAGAGAACTACCCATCTATCTGGCAGGACAGAAGATCGAAGCTAAAGGACCCAAAGCCAGTGCTGCAGGGGTCCTCTCGCTTTCGAGACAGAGGCCCGAAATTGCGGGCTTCACGATTAGGCTGCACATGAAAACTGCCAACCCCTTGTTCAAGTATCGCGGAACGACGAATAGTTTACGGACCCTGGACTTCGCCATTAGGGGGCTGAATGACTAGCCATAGTACCACCTTACACTGTACTACACCACAATGAAAAAGCCCTATTCTAAGTTTCAAGACACCTATTTCAGGCCCTATACTAAAGCCTACCCTAAACCCCTGAACCCTAAACCCTAAACCCTAAAGTCCCCGACAGGAACAAACCTTCCCAAATGCGATCCGGGCACATCCTCCGGGCCTGGCAAGCAAAACTGACGGGCTTATGGGGTTTAGGGTTTAGGGGTTTAGAGTATAGGGTTTAGGGGTTTAGGGTTTAGGGGTTTAGGGTTTAGGGGTTTAGGGTTTAGGGTTTAGGAGTTTAGGGTTAAGGGGTTTTGGGGTTTTGGGCTTAGGGTTTAGGGTTCTGTACCGCATCTGCGTGGGCTCTATATTCTGTTCATCAGGGTTCTAGGGAGCTGAGGGCTATGATAGGCAGAAGGGCTTAAAAGGTTTCAAAGCTGTTTATGGAGCGCCGAAACCCTAAACCCTAAACCCTATAGTAGGGTTTAGAATATTAGGGCTACATACGACTTGGCGTTATGATGCGGGTACGGGTTACCTCGGATTATCACTACCCATGAACCTTCAAGTAAGGCTTATATTTTTGGGCCTTTAGGATTTAGATGGGTTTAAGCTTTGGGGTTTAGGTTTTAGGGCAGGGTTGCCCGATGCCCTGCGGCCGCGCTCATCCCAACCTGGTGGCAAGCCGGAGTTCCAAACGTAATAACTTAAAGAATGGACCCTTCCTAGACCCCCAATCCAATATAGGGGCCTTAAAACTTAGAATAGGGTTTTGGGGCCCATTCTACTAGAATTATAATAATTTAATATGGAACCCCCAAAAGAGTATGGTAATTATTTAGGCCCCTATGGTGCCCTCTATTAGGGAGTTTCCGAAGATTAGGGGTACCTTATTTGGGGGTCCTTATAATAAGGATCCTACTATTCAGGGTACTATATTAGGGTCCCCTATTTTCGGAAACCCCATTACCCTGGGGAGGTCTTGGCTCAACATCCCGCAACCGACGGAAGGAGTCGCAACCCCTAAACCCTAAACCCTACACCCTAAACCCTAAACCCTAAACCCTAAACCCTACACCCTAAACCCTAAACCCTAAACCCTAAACGGCCGCCTCGCAGCACTACGTAGGCATTCTTGGCTCCGGCTCCCTCCTGGTAGGCCTGCTTGATGCGCCCGGCCTGGCAGGGAGCTTTGGGGATTAGGGTTTAGGGTTTAGGGTTTAGGGTTTAGGGTTTAGGGTTTAAGGTTTAGGGTTTAGGGTTTAGGGTTTAGGGTTTAGGTCGGGTAGTGATTAGAATTGAACAGAGTCTTGCGGCAAGTTATTATGTTACAACTATGATGACAAGGAAGCCTCAGGAGTAATACTGGTATCAATCATTAGGGCTTCTAGGATATTTGTTTTGAAGCGTGCTGTCCCCCCGTCTCCCACAGGGACGACAGACACTGCTTTTGCCTGGGCTCACACAATGAAACACCGACCTGTACGACATGTAGCGATCCAGAGGAACTCACCCGCGATTTCGCTCATGGAGATATTCAGACAGTTAGCCTGGTCCTCCACCACATTTCGTCCTGAGCCCCTCACTTCCCTGACTGCAGTAGCACAGCTTCCAACTTGTTGTCAACAGTCTTCTTCTTTTTCGGAATTAGGCTTGAGGTTGTAGAGCTTGGGGCCTTCGGGTGGGTTAAGGGTGCAGAGTTTAATAGGGATTAGTGCAGGAAGCAATGACTAAGCCAGCACATGACACCCGGATTCGACTACAGGAGACATTGTTTCGACTATGATGATGCTGCTTCCCTGAAACTTGAGGCTGCGAACCCTCGTGGGGGTCTGAACAAAGGTTTGGCCCTCTTCTGGGCTCCTTTTAGGGGGGCTCCTTTGCAGGGGCGGGCCTCTATCATGGTTTAGTACAGTGGGCTTCATACAGCGGTCGTACTACTGTAAGTGTAAAGAGGCCTTAACGGTGAGACTAAGCTTCCTTTGAAGGGTCCCTTCTTGGCTCAGGAATCTGCGCGAAATGTTGGAAACAACTGCGGCTACCCAAATCCTGAACCCCTGAAAGACCCTAATCCCTAAACCCCAGCTTTCGGGTTTAGGGAGTTTAGGGTTCAGGGTTCCTATAACCGTTGCTCTAAGGGTTCAGGGTTTAGGGTTTAGGGTTTACTTGGAGGTTCATGGGTAGTTATAAGTGGGGTTATAAGTAGGATAACTATAGTTATAACCCATATTAGGGGACTTATAAACCCACTTATAACTACCCATGAACCTCCAAGTAGGGTTACTATGAGGATTCCTAAACCCTAAACCCTAAACCCTAAACCCTAAACCCATTCCTAAAAGGGGCTTTAGGGTTCTGGGTCGGCTCCCTGGCCTTTCGCAGCTCGTTGGAGGTGTTCCACCGACTTTCCAGCGGCAGCGACCGAAACCAAATAGGCCTTGAGGTGGTACTGGGTTTAGGGTTTAGGGTTTAGGGTTTAAGCGGTTTAGGGTTGGAAGGTTACTGTAAGGTTACTAGAAGCTTTGTATAAGGTTACTGGAAAAAGGTCGCGGAAATACCAAGAAACAGCCGGAGCAACCGCGATAAAGGCATTATGGACGATGGCGAGGATACAAGAAGTAACAGGAATGAGCATCGCGTAACTTGTATTGGAACCCTTGAGAATGCCAGGATCGACTCAATATCTAAACCCTAAACCCTAAACCCTAAACCCTAAACCCTAAACCCTAAACCCTAAACCCTAAGGTTGAAACCATGGGCCGCTAGTATGGGCCCTTAACCCTGGGATCCTGATACACCCACTATATACCCTATATGTAGCCGTAAGGGTCTCGAGAAAGGCCTAAGGGTCCATATTAGGGGCCCATGCTTCTAACCTTAGACAATAAAAGCTCACAGCCTGCGAATTAGGGCTTCGGGCTTAGGGCTTGGGGCTAATGAGTGGGCAGCAAGGATCAAACCTCTGATGAATCCGGAACCCGAAACCCTCTACCGTAGCTGCAAACCTAGAGCCTAAACCCTAAACCCGAAACCCAAACCCCAAGGCCCCACATGTAAGTCGCTGACTTGAGTTGGCCCTCATAGGTCGTGCCTCAGTCAGCAAATCAGGCTGAGCAATAGCTTTTGGGTCGTTTGGGGTTTGGGGATTCTGGGGTTTGGGGTTTAAGGTTTAGGGGGTTGAGTGTTTGGGTTTTCAGGTATGGGGGAGGGGGGGGGGGTGAACCATACTTTCAAGCCTCCTGTTCGCAAAACTGCTGGAGATCTTGTCGATGACGCTTGACTGATATCAATGCATCTCCTGCCACTTGTCGTCTCACTAAAGCAAGAACCGCCACCGTCGTCGCAGTCGCCCCTGCGGTCGTGGCACTAGGAGTTTCAACAACAAGTGACAAGTTCTGAACATACAACAATGTCATGATCGCAGGAGTACCACCACTACCGCCCATAAATGTTCCTGCTGTTACAGACCCTTCCCGTCTTCCCCAACATTATGGCAATTTTCCGGTCTGCGGGGTCACCATAATCGTAATGGATTTTGCTGGCTCTACGCTTAATGATCATATTGGTGACTTCTACTGCCAGTGTTTTCGAGTTTTGCCCGGTGCGGGTCGAAGACGTCAATGGGGTTTGATTTCACAAAGAGTTTGAGTTGGGTAGCGATTGTTTTGTCACATTTCGGTTTTGTTCAGGTTCGTCAGAGATCTTCTGCTTTGGAAAGCAGGCTTGATGCTTCAGCAGAAGGTGTCTTGTCTGGTCTTAGTAATTAGTGACTACCTGCATGTTGCATCGCTTTGTACAGTGAGCCTTTCCTCCTGGTTTCCACCAAAGGTACTTCTCGCCCCTGCAAACCCAACAGCGTCTTAAATAATCGGTCCGTTTTTGCTACCTCTACCCTAAACCCTAAACCTTAAACCCTAAACCCATGACCCTTAACCCTAAACCCTCTAAACCCTAAACCCTAAACGCTAGAATGTAAACCCTAAACCCTAAACCGTCATATCATCGCCATTAAAACGAGCAGTCAGACAAGATCTCGGAACGGATTGCACCCACTATTCCGTTTAGCTCTGCGGATTCTCCTGCATTACCACCACCATACGTAAGGGTTTAAGGTTTAGGGTGTAGGGCTTAGGGTTTACATTCTAGCGTCCAGGGTTTAGGGTGTAGGGTTTAGGGTTTGGGGCCATCAGCACCAACACCACCATTATCGCGATCATAACTGCTGGCGCTGGAAACTGGAACCGTTGCTGTCACTATGACTGCAGTTTCCATTTTAAGAGGCCTTGGGGCCCATGGCGAAAAATGCCACGGCTGTCCAACTTGGACCCGAAATTTCAGTCCCTGTAGCTGCTCAACACACATCTGCACAAACCCTCAAAGCAGCCGCATGCACTAATTTTTGAAACCTGGATGCAGAAAATAAAACCGTAAACCCTAAACCCTAAACCCCAAACTAAACCCTAAACCCTACCAAAAGTCCCAAGCCGAATGCCTCCGAAGCATGAGCAAGCCCAATCACCGACTTGAGCTGCGAGGGTTGAGAGCTATGGCCTAGAGCCCTTAGACTTTCTTGTAGAAACCTTGCAGAACTTGCACAAAATCCTCAAGCAATCCTCAGCCCCATACCATAAACCCTTACAGCCCAAGAGTCTTAACACCCTCAAACATATGTGAAAAATCCCACAGCACCAGAATCACCATCGTTCCCTTCCAGCCCTATCTGAATCCCAAACCTGCAAATCTAAACCCTCAACCCCAAACCCTGATCCCTAGACCTCTAGCCCGTTATAGGAACCATTCGAACAACCCCTAAAAAAACCTTAAACCCTAAACCCGAAACCCTAAACCCTAAAACCTAAACCCTAGCCCCTAAACCCTAAACCCCTAAACCCTAAACCCTAAACCCCTAAACCCTAAACCCTAGCCCCTAAACCCTAAACCCCCTAANNAAACCCTAAACCCTGAACACCAAACTCCCAGAGCTTCGAACCGCAAGCCGCTCGAAGCAGCCGACGCAGGCGCTTCCTTGGCCGCGGAGGGCTCTCCTCTTTAGAAGGTCTTCACATGATCTTACGGTTTAGGGTTTAGGGTTTACAGTTTAGGGTTTAGGGTTTAGGCGTCTTGGTGCTATTTTGGGGGTGGGGGGGGGGGGGGGGGTT
>CAJNDV010036065.1:4374-23843 GCA_905221635.1 Symbiodinium sp. CCMP2456
GTTTTGGGGTTTTAGGGTTTTAGGGGGGTTTCAGGGGTTTTGGGGTTTGCGGTTTGGGGGTTTCAGGAGTCTTAGGGGTTTTAGGGTTTGGGGGGTTTTGGTGGGTTTTAGGGGTTTGGGGGGTTTTGGGGGTTTAGGGGTTTCAGGGAGTTTTGGGGGTTTAGGGGTTTCAGGGAGTTTTGGGGGTTTTGGGGGTTTTGGGGGTTTTAGGGTTTTGGGGTTTGGGGGGTTTTGGTGGGTTTTAGGGGTTTTGGGGTTTTGGTTTCAGGGGGTTTTAGGGTTTTAGGGTTCAGGGGTCTTAGGGGTTTTAGGGGTTTTAGGGTTTTGGGGTTTTGGTTGTTTCAGAGGGGGTTTTAGGGTTTTAGGGTTTTGGGGGTTTCAGGGTCTTAGGGGTTTTAGGGTTTGGGGTTTTAGGGGTCTTAGGGTTTGCGGTTTTGGAGGTTTTAGGGGTCTTAGGGGTTTTAGGGGTTTTAGGGGTCTTAGGGGTTTTATTGGTTTTAGGGGTTTTAGGGTTTTAGGGGTTTTAGGGGGTTTTAGGGGTTTTAGGGGTTTTAGGGGTTTTAGGGGTTTAGGGGTTTAGGGTTTAGGGCTTGAGGGTTTAGGGTGTAGGGGTTTCGGGTTCAGGGTTTGGGGTTTAGGGGTTCAGCGGTTTAGGGTTGAGGGTTTGGGGATGCAAGCCTGAATAATTGGCTAATGCTATTTGTCTATAGGGTTCCTAGTTATGCCTCTACGATAATATACTCCAGCGAAGCCCATTCGAAGGACTCAGGCCTTTCTCTTCTCGTGGGGCAGGATCAAAGGTCCCTTTTGAGGACCCTCAAACTCCAAACCCAGATAATTAGGTGGGCTGTGGTAGGAGAAAGATCCCTTAGATGCGGGTTCTCACTTGTGAATCTTCCACTTACCCTAAACCCTGCAGCCTAATATATAATTACCAAATTATTCCTTAAGGTTCTCTATGACTCTACTATAACTGTACTACAAGGGACCCCACCTTACTTTCATCCTACCTCTGGAGCTCTTCGAAAGGTGAGTTTTCGGAGCTGCCGCCTCCCGCAGAGGAAATGTTGGCCTGTGCCTGCTGAGATGCGCATAGGGGACTGATGATTAGAATAGGGTCTTGATCACAGGATAAACGAAAAGTGTGAGGAGCTTAATGAACAAGATGACTAGCTCCTCTGGATATTTAGGCTTCAGGGTTGCAGGATTTAAGGTTTGCGGTTAAGAAGCGAGGTCAGTTGTGGTTCTGAAGTAGGCTTGTTTCAATTTGCGCCGTGCTTCCCGGCTGAAAACACTCCGGTTGAAAGTGTGTGGCTGGGGCCTTTCCTGCACGCTGCGTTCTCAACGGAGCCTCGGACGTAGGATGCAAGCGTTGATTGGTACACAGGTTTTAGAATTTAAGGTTTAATCGTGTTCAGAGTTCAAGTAGAGCTGAGGGCTACGCATTGAACAAGAATGATCACAAGGGCACATGTTGCTTTCAGTATCGTCCGTGGGTCTACAGCAGTAGCTCTTAGACTTCCAGACTCCTCGGGTCTACTTGGAGGTGCGCAGTTGGGTACAGCACGTGTAGCAAAATTTCTCGAACCTAAAACTCTAAGGCTTCCTGAGCCCAAGCCCTGCCACTCCAAAGGTCCTATGAACCTGGTAGATTTTCGAAAGCCTTGCAAGAAACGATCCTAAACCCTAAACGCCCCAAGCACCCTGAATACCTTGATACCCTAATATAGGCCTCTACAGTGTTACCAATACAGTATAACGGGCCCTGAAACCCTATTCTAATTATTCAGGCCCCTACATGAACGGTCTTAAGCTCTGCGCCCCGACCCGCCGCTGACCTCCAACCAGAATTTTGTTTTAAGTCTGCGTAGGTCCAGGTCCAAGACCCGCGCAGACGGCCCGAAGCCGCAGACTCCAAAACCCCTTAACCTAAGGAATAGGGTTTGAGGTTTAAGGTTTGAGGTTGCTTCGAATCATTGCCTAAAAGCCCCGCATCCCAAGTCGAAGGTCTTCTGCTTGAATAAGGGGTTTGGGGTCTCTGAGACCTACGACCTACGTGCAGGGCACTCAAAGAGGCCCTGCACCATGCGCTTCGGATGTCCGGCGTCGGACGCGTCCCAGGATTCCTGAATGGCGACTTCTATTCGGGTTTAGTGTTTCGAATTCACCGTTTTATGTTTCCTTTCAAAATTCCACAGCAGCGACTAGTAATCTTCTGCGGAGATCGTGCTGATGTGTATGATTTTGACTACTGTCGTCGGCGTATTATGATTAGCAGCAGAAGCCGGAGCAGTAGCAGTCGCAGCAGCAAGCCTCAACCCCCAAACCTCTAAACCCTAAACCCCTAAACCCCTAAACCCCTAAACCTCTAAGCCCCTAAACCCCTAAACCCGTAAACCCCTAAACCCCTAAACCCCTAAACCCCTAAACCCCTAAACCCTACACCCTCTGCCTTAAATCCTGGCAGCACGGGCGATCCCTGAAGTGGAGCCGTCACGCCACCTTCCTTTTTTGTAGCAACAGAGGGGCCGTAGGGTTTAGGGTTTAGGGTCTAGGGTGGGCCTGAGTTAGTGACATACTCCTCCATGGTCACACTAAGATAGTATAATGTCAGGGCCTTTCTTTTCTCATTCTACAAAGCTTCTACAATCTCCTTTTTTGCACGGAAGACGACGCCGCATCAGCAACTTGCAGCGGCCAATTCGAAGAAACCTTTCATACCTGATACGCGATCACAGCAACGCACGCTTTGCTTTCAACCAAAACCTCGAAACAATCTGGCGACGCAGCCTCTTGGCCCGATAAAAGATCAAAGCCGTAGCCACTGATGTCAAAAGAGACCGAGCTCATCGTTTCTATCGACCAGGCCTGGACGCGCTTCGAAGGGCTGTTCGGGGTTTACGGGGTCAGGTTTCGGGTTGTGAGGGTGTGAGGTCCAGAGCAGATCTTCTTGGAGGTCTACCGAGACCAATTTTTGGTTACTTCATTTCTTCTAGGATACTAGCCATAAAGCACGTGATCCAAAAAAGGGTGCTTGCATTCCAGGGTCTAGCTAGCGTGTAAGGATTGTCGGGGTGGAGACCCATTTGAACGAACAGGAGCGTTCCTGTGTACTTTTGCACCCGCAAGGGCTTACCCCAGCCCGATCATGTAAACACCCAAATCAGTAGCCTCTGAATCCCTGAACCTCATAAGCCCCAATCCTGTACCCTAGTTGCTACACTCCCCAAACCAGATGGCTTCCAGGCGGATGAACCAACCCAACAACGGGACCCGGGGCCTTAATAACTACCTATGCTATTTTGGGGCTTCCTTATTACAATTATAATATAATACATCCCAAAACCCTATTCTAACTATTGAGGCCCCTTCATTGCAGATTGCGGATGGATTGAAGTGGTTCTCCTGCAGAGCCCTACTTGAAGGATCATGGGGCATAGAAATGCATAATATTGGGGGGTCATCACCACTCTTATTGGAGTTTATTACCCTACCTATCCCTGCTGCACTCTCAAGCCGCAAGGCCCTAAAGCCTTCAAGAACCCGAACACCACCGTAAATACCTTCACCATAAATGAAGGGCTTCAAACAAGGACTCATTGGCGAACTCTATACTCTAAACCCTAAGCCCTAGATCGTAAACCCTAAACAGATCCTGAACCCTACACCCCAAACCTTAGCGGTTTTAGACGATAAACTATAAACCCTAAGCTTTAAACCCTTACACGACATGACGCCAGGGTCTCGGGTTTATGGTGGGCCCAGCCGTTGAGGTAGGGCCCGCCCCCCAAGCAACCATCGTGAAAGAGGCAATCAGAATATGGCGTTGGGGTATAGTATGCTGGAATCATAGTAAGGAGCCACAAAATAGTATGAATGTTTCGGGCAAGTACACGAGGTACAGCATCCAAAGCGCTGCACCCTGTTTCAAGTCTGGTGGGTGAGCCCTGCACAGCGGTCAGTCCATGAATCCGCGTTGTTGGGTCACGCAGGGACGAAATTTTTCAGTCATTTCATCAAGACACCGATCACTCTGAGGCGAGAGGTGCAAACGCTATCGCAGTTGAAGGGCTGCGAGGCCGTTTGCAAAGCAGCCCATTTTGGAAAAAGACGCATGCCTCCATTTTTCAGCCGGGGGTGATCGTCGCCTTCTACGGCCACGTGATGGCCAACCGCGAGGCCTATGCCAAAGTCTGTGTTGCAATTCCTTTGTTTCGAAATGGATTTTTCTACACGGTCAGGTTTTCATCTTCATGGAACGCTGCTCTGCCATGCGCACATGCGTGACGCAGGCAATGCAGCTTTTCCAAGCCCTCGATCATGTCCACCAGCCACTTTCTCAGACGTCGAGAAGTTCCTGTTGTGGGTGAGGCGACAATGAAGCGGTAGTTTGTATGAGTACAGTGAGGCGGCAGTTTTTGCATCGCGACGTGAAGCCTGAGAATATCCTGGTCAAGGACGGGACGAGCCAGGGTGAGCAGCGTGAGATGGCAGCCGACTGCGAGAATAATGGCTGGCAGGGTCCGGCTGGCAGACTTCGGTTGCAGCTGCACAAAAGCAGCAGCATGTCGAGTTCCACTTGTGTTGCCCTCGACCGGCCTTGAAGAATGACACAGCAGCCTGACAATTGACAGTGCTAAGGCGGGAACCATGTCACTCTGGCCACCTGAGCTTGTCCGCGGCGTCATCGATTCAGCACGGCCAACAAAAGAAAACATAGAGAGCGAGAGAGAGAGAGAGATATATATATATATATATTGCATATAGTATACATGTAATATATATATATATATATATATACACACACACACACTGTAACAAGCGCAGAAAAGTGCAGAAGATGCCACTGAGCAGGCTGACATGTGGTGCGATATTGGCACGGATCATCCTTTTGGGAGTTCGGCCTCCGCGCTGGCCTCAAATTCTGGGCTGAAAGTCTGCAAGAAACATCTGGAATCCCCTTTGATGGTTTTGATGTTGGGGCAGGTCTGTGGCAGACTCGCAGTCATTGAAGTTCCCTGTCAGGGCCCCATGTGGCATGTCAGGTGTCGTTCCAAGGCTTTCTGCCCTTCCTGTGCGTGTCTCAACTAACGAGGCCGTCGCGCCATCCCACCTCTGCGGTGAAAGATAAAAATTCATCTTCACCCCCTTCCCGCCCCCAACCACCCCTCTCCCCAGTCGAATCCCCCGCCGTGCAAGATAGTATTCCATCTTTCACACCGCCGTAAAGGATGACAGTTCATCTTTGACCGCCCCCCCTGCCCACCCCCAACCAACCGCCGTGAAAGATAAAGGTTCATCCGTCACCCCTTCCTCCCGGCCCGCGCTCCCCGCCTCTAACCTCTCGCCGTGAAAGAGGAACTTCCACCGTTCACCCCGTTTTTCGCCCCCAACTTTCCGCCTCTGCGTGAAAAATTTTCGGGCTGCACCTCCTGACTAAAGCCATCGACAACTTGTCAACGGCCACGTTGGCACTGGCCTTGGAAGATTGCCATAACCCGGCTTCAAGTTTGGGTGGCCATCCTGTGCCACAACATCCTTCCTTCCTTTCTAGGTGCAGGTGCAGCACAAGCTGTGCGCCTGAATTGGCCCAGAGGCCTTTTTAATCAGAAGTTGTGATTGCCTTTGCACCCGTTGTGCTTTATTGATTTTTCGACTTGGTTTGACCCGCCCCCCCCTGTTTCCCCAATTTGGTCCTGCTTCCTTGTCAGAGGCAGAAGCCAATCCTACGGTGGCCGCAGAGATTTTCACAAATTGTTAGGCTCTGAGAAGAATGCTGGGTCATGAAACCCATGCCATGCCTGCTCTTTTTTACGTTTTACGTCGCCCGTCTTTGGCTGCTTGTATCAAACCGTCTCATTTTGAGTCAGCCAATGACAAAAGCCAGAATTTGTGCGCGGCTTGTGCGCGAACCAATAGAGGTTGCAAGGAAGTCGCAGGGTTGAAGCTGGGGACACTGTCGCACTTAACATCCGCTAATCAACTATGGCGCAAAATGTCAAGCTTATGTCATGGTACGGGCAGCGAATTCTGGCACTTTGAGACATTGAAAGGAGCCCCACTTGATCATAAACCTTACCCTGGAAACTCAGACACCGAAACGGCCGTAAACCCCCTGTAAACCCCACACCGGAATACCCCTAAACCGCGCAACCCTAAATCAAGCCTACGTTTGGTGCAGGCCTTATGGCCTAAGGGTGTTGTGAGATCGTTGAGTGGCGTGTCGGGTGCCCGAGCAGCCGTGTAGGATCAGACCAGGCGACTGCGGGGTATTAGGAGTGTACGAAGTACGAATTTCATATCAAGTTTTCTTACCGTGCTTGTATCTGGTGCCGTCAGGGACACGGTTTTCCAACCTTTTGCGACCACTTCATGCAACGACCATATGCAGATGACGGGGGGCATTGTGCAGATACATGTTGCGCGTCAGTGGAACGTTTGCAGGTGGTCTTTATACCGCTGGTTTCCAAATGGGACTGCATGCGTTTTCTCGTGTTTTTTATCGGTTCAGGGTTATGTTTGGGCTGGAAGACGAGAGCTTGGGGAACGTGATGTTGCGGAGGGACCGACCCCAGCCATACACAACCTCATAACTCAAACAAACCTAAGTTGTATCAACATCAAGTTGGGTCCAAGACGTTAGGTGTGTAATTCACGGCTTCGGATTTCGGTTTTTTGTTCGTGCTTTCGGGGTTTAAAGTCTTGGAGTTTAGTGTCTTGCGTGCGAAATCACATTTTGTGGCAACCCAAAATCCCTTCACTCCTAAACTGTACCACTAGACCCCCAACGCCCAAAATGTTACACCCCTAATATATGGGCTGAAAAGTTAGTAGCACCATTATGTCTTTATCGTCACTGAAAATTTTAAAAATAAACGAACACCAAAACCTTGTTGTGGCTGATAAAGCTCCTACATTACCCCAACGCAAGCCATCCACTGTCAGCTAAAGCCTTGTAAAATCCCGTGTGAACACCCCTTACAATTCTTCAATGAATCCTTACAGGAACACTGTACGCCTATAAGTATAAGGCCCCTATATCAAGGTTGCGGAACCTCGGGGACAAGCATGGGAACATCGTGTCGGGCTGAGAGGTGTTTGCTGAATTTGGTTTTGGCTTAAAAGGCTCTTGGGCAGCTCTTCAGCTTTATGGCTTTGTTTGGGCTATGGTTTGTCGTCAATGGCTCTCCAACACGCCTTGCTCACCCGCACGGGGAGTCTCACCTCGCACAGGGAGTATAGTTGGGAAGCGTAAACTCTACGGCTCTGCACGTCTAGTTCGGATTTCGAGGTTGTTTTATCTGGTATTGGGTAAGGCGGTTTAGGACGCTGAGGTTTGGGGGTTTCGGGTTTGCAGAGGTGGAGCCTCGGGATTTTGGGGCTTTGAGGGTCATTCGTTAGAATACCGCTTATTAGTCAGAGTGCCTATACGGTTGCTGTTTACTAGGCCCTACAACCCTCGTCTGGTTGTTAGAGCTTTCAGGTTTCAGGGCTTACGGTTCAGGGAGAAGTACCAAGCTTTCAGAACCCGAAGCCCCTGAATCGTCAACGCCTGGGCAGACACAATAGTCATAAGAAGCTCGTGTAAGCAACCGGCCACTGTCTGCCCTCTGGCTCCGGAGTTGGGTATGTTTTCCAACTGCTATATTGAAACCCCGCCCTCTCGGTAAAACTACTAAAGCTCTTCTCCTGGAAGGTCGGCTGTTGAAGGTGGAGATCTTGCGAATGACCGTCCAGAATTTCGGTTTTAGTTGTTGTTTACTGCCTCTAGGCTCTGATCCTTAAACACACCCACACCGTAACCCAAGATTTCAAGCCCCAAACCCACGGTACTAAACCACCCCAAGCCCCGAAGACACCAGGCGTACCGTAGGCAAGCGCCGGAAAATCCCCGGAGCTCCCGAGGTGATCGTGGCTCAGCCCACGAAGGGGCACATCATGGTCAAGGTGCGCCTTGCTCCAAAAAAAGGACCCAAAGCTGGAGCCCTTGAGGGCTTTGGGATTTTGAGGTTTAGGGTTGTGGGTGCGTGGTTTGGAGCTTGAAGCCTGGAATTTCACCCTTTTTTCCCCTAAGAGATTCCATTACCAGATCCTTTCAGGTCCATTTAGGCTTTTGCTGCCCTGAGTCCCCTCGAGTCGCACACCCTCCGACAGCCTAAACTGCTAAACTTGACTAAACCCGTGACGCCCAATACCTGAGCCCGTGCTGGGCTTGAAAATTCGAATTGAAGCGCACGCTCCCCAGACCTTGAGCCTTGAGCCCGATTGCAGACCCTCGATTAAGAGACCCATCTGCTTCAGTTGAATGAACGAAAGGAGGTTTATCATTCAGTGGGGGTGCATTAATCAGGGGGTCCAGCCTAAGCACTACACCCTAAACCGGAAGCCAACAGTAGACCCTAAGGCCTCCAAACACCTCGAGCTCGCAACCCGAAGCCATGCTCTATGATTGAGCCTCGCGCACTTCAGCCCAAAACCCCTAAATGTGAGCCTGAGAGCTTTAAGGCCAGAACCAGACCCCAACTGCACGCGTTCGGCCCCTCTGAGTACTGAGCCAACCCTTTTAGCCTTCGGCCCTTTAAACTTTAAACCCTCAACCCTCAGCCCTGTGAGCTCTAAGCCCGTGGAGCCTGAACTCTAAACCCTCCGAGTCTCCGTTCAAGATACCCTCTTGCTTTAAGGGTTGAGGGTGCGGAAGCCACATTCGCATTCTCATGAAGCGAGGGCGGTCTATTCATCAAGTCATGAACGGTCTACAAAGATTGCTACCATCGCGTCTTGGGTTTAGGGTTTAATATAGGTGCCTAAAGTATTACCAATGCTATTTTGGGGGTTCTTTATTATACTTATAGTATAGTATACCCCCAAAACCCCACTCTAATTATTAAGGCTCCTGCATTAGTTGTCTTTTGAATGTTCAGGGCTTTGAGCTTGTCTTAGAGCCCGAGCACCTGGACCGTGTGAGGGCCCCGCGGACAAGATCGAGGAAGCCAAGCCAGGTCTCCGCGCCATTATCGAGGCTTTTGGGGTTCTTCGGGTTTTAGGCTTGCGGCTTCAGGGTTCTAGTGTTTCAGGTTTTGGTTATTGAATCAAGACCTTATGGCTTTAGGATTCGAGCTTATTCTAAGAGTTGTGGTGAGTGTATACTACTGTACACACGGTGCACCGTAGGAATCATGGTGAGTGTCTACTGGGATACTAGAAAATAACAATCCTGGCGTATCCCCGTGCTGACTAAGTCCCCTGCATTTGTAACGAGGATCTCGGTTTCCAAAGTTTCAGCGTTTGGGAGTCAGGTTTCACGAGCTAGGTTTAGGGCTTATTGCAAGACGTAGGGCTTAGGGAAAGCCATAGGTAAAGTTTTCAATTGGGACAAAATTCGCTAGAATACCTTCAACCCAAACACACCCGAGCTGTTGAGTGTCTCGGTCTTTCAAGCAGCGCCCTACGCCCTCTCTACACCTCTAAAAGTTTCCGGCACCCTCGGAAAGTCTGGCCTGCCCCTAAAGCCTACAGCTGGGCTCCAAAACCCGCCTCTCAATCCCAACACAAGCCTGCAGGCCCCTGAGCCCCAAAACTCCAGATCTTGCAGCCCTATACCCGAATACGTGTATATCGAATTCAACTTAATACCTAAGCCTGAACCCCGAACCCTATACCAGGATTCCAACACAAATGCTAAACCCTAGACCCTAAACCCGAACCCCTAAAAGCCTAAACGACCATGGAGCCTTATAAAGCCCTAAATCCTCAAACCCATTATGCAGCCTTGTAACAAAAGCCCTAAGCCCCTAAAGCCTAGTACAGGGGTCTAAATAATTGCCAATACTATTCTGGGGGTTCCTTACTATAAGTATAGTATAATGGACCCCAAAACCGCATTCCAGTCATTAAGGCCCCTATGTTATACCTCTGAAGCCTGAGCCCCCACAACCTAAACGATTATGGGGCCTTATAAAGCCCCACTTCCTCAAGCCCCCTGGTCGAAGGAACACTTCCCGGATGCCGATTGTCCGGAGGACCGGGTAATATGGAAGCCTCATAGGGTGTCTTTAGGGTTGGGGGGTATTCGAAACTTTCCTGTATTATTCCTTGGGGTTTGTTATTGCGAATATGGTAAAAGATGCCCACACCCAAAAAAACCCTACTCTCTCATTATTCAGGCGCTTTATGTTGGGCTTTTTTGTTTGGGTTTCAATTTTCAGGCTGTAGGGGCTTCAGAGAGAAAGGTTTCGCGACTTCCTTCGCGTTTTCAGTTTCCGGCGGAGGGTTCCCTAAACCCTAAACCCTAAACCCTAAACCGGGTCCCATGAATGTTAGGATCGGGCTGCGCTCGCCGAGTTTCTCTGGGAAAATTCGAAGCCACCCACTCCAAAGTTAGGGTCTGGGTTTAGGGTGTAGGGTTTAGGGTTTAGGGTGTAGGGTGTCGGGTGTAGGCTTGCGTGTTCCGGAGAGATGCAAAATTTGTGTTTTTTTTTTTGGTTTTGCTCTTTCGTTGCCTTTGGCCCTTCACATTTGTCGTGTAGCCGTTTGCGTAACCACCCACGTATGGAGTCCTACTATCGGGCATGCCACACCCTCAAAGCGTCAAATCCAAACCGTGAGCTCTGCCCTGAAGATTCCTTGCTGAAACCTAGGGAAACTACAGGTGGGGAGTTTGGGGAATACAGGGCTTCTATAAGGCTTCTCTAAGGTATATAGACCTTCTATAAGGCTCCTATAACGGTAACCACCCACCTGAAAATCTCCTAGATGAAAAACTCCAAGCCATGAGCCTGGCAACAGGGAAAGCTTCCTGTGACCCGTGCCCGTGGGGGGTTTTGGATGATTCGTAACAGGATCCCCGTATGGTCTTAACGCAAACTGCTCTAATAACATATCCTGCACCCCAGTGTAACTCTTGAAGTCTAAACACAAGACGCTGCAAAAAGCCTAGAATGGCCTAAAGCCCTTGAGAACTCTCCAGAACCACTCTAGAAGCCTTTATAGGGGATCTTATGGTCTAGGATCACTCCCAGGCTTCCTCAAGGGTTTGGTGTTGTGGATCTGTGGATCTGGCGCAAGGGTTCCTGGGAATCCAACCAGTGCCCTGCCCCTCAAAGAGATCTATAAGGGCTTCTATCTACAACGAGTCTGCAGGAACTGAAGGAGGGGGCTCAGGCGGGTCTGGTTGCTCGCCACAGGGACAGAGTTATGATTAATATAGGGGCCTTAATAATTACCTGTAGTATTTTTGGGGGTTCCTTATTATAGTTGTTCTATCAAGGACCCCAAAACCCTATTCTAATTAATAAGGCTCCTACATTAGTGAAGGGTTCAGGGGTTTTTAGGTTAAGGGTACCCTATAGCTATTACCAGGACAGTGGGGAAGCCAGGAAGGGTTGACAGATTAGGGCTTTAGTTTCGGGAGGAACGTGTAGGGTTTAGGTATTCCGGTTCAGTGTTGTACGTGTTGTTCCTGAAGTATCATGGGACTTTATGAGTCGGTCATATTCGGGCGTAGAAGCACCGCGAACGGTTCTGTCTTAACTAGAGGCTCCCCAGTCCCTTGAGCCTCCAAGTCGGATTTTGGGGAGGGTCTCTCTTCCGGTTCAGGCTTTGGGGGTTTTTGGGTTGCGAGCCTCAGGAACCATGCCCTGACTGTAAGCCCTGTGCCCAAACCTAAGGTGCTGCAGTTTTTACGATGGGAGGTCCCGCCAGCATGCAGTATAAAAACACAGGCGGGGCACTCGCACACCGTCCCAGGCACAAGCACACTCAGAAGCAGACAAGCTCCCAGAGCGAACATAAGACGCGACAAGATCCGCAAGTTCGTCAAGCCTCCACATCTCCATGTAGACCGCTAAACACACCCCAAGTTCACCTCAACCGTCTGTGGAGGCGATGGAAGTCGAACAGCCCCAGGCACTGGCAGGGGGGGCTCTA
The DNA here is from genome assembly GCA_905221635.1 of Symbiodinium sp. CCMP2456. Lineage (NCBI taxonomy): Eukaryota > Dinophyceae > Suessiales > Symbiodiniaceae > Symbiodinium > Symbiodinium sp. CCMP2456. The sequence continues at coordinate 16,300 of CAJNDV010036065.1, forward strand.
AGTTATCTTCGGCTGTATATTGCCCGAAGTGTTGAAGACTTAGGTCCTGAAGCAACAAGAGCAGGTCATGGACAGGTGCTTTTCATAGACTTATCTGTGCTTCGATGGAGTTTTCAGGCTTTTACCTGGACTTTGCAGGGAGTGGCCGGGATGTATGCGGTGCTGTAGAACCCTGTTAGGCTGCGTTGGAGGTGGTTTCGCTCCTTCCGTGCAGGCGCCCACGCCTGCGCCCGCTCCGGCGCCCGCGCCGACGCCGGCGGCTCCTGCAGCTGCCAAGTCCGCACCAGCAGCACCGGCAAAAGCGAAGGCACAATGTGGGAATTTGGGCTCTCTTTGTGTTCAGGGACTCAGACTACGGATGTCGTTCAGGCGTACCACCTGTACGGTCCTACTCTGCCCAGAACGAAGACTTCACGGAAGTTGAGTTATGCTCCACACTCTAAGCTCTGACGCCTTCAACCCCAAACCCTAAACACCAAACTCTACATCCGAAGCCCCAAACATGGAAGACCTAAATCCCAAACCCGGAAGCCCGCAGCACTGGAAACCTTCACTTATCACTTAGAATCTCTAGAAAAAACATGATAATCGTTTCTAAACACAGAAAATGCTGATAGCCCACGTTAGATGCCCTTATGAATTCCCGTGAAAACTCTATGAAGCCTCTGTGGAATGATCTGAAATCCCGATAAACCCTGAACAAAAAGACTGTCTGAAATCCTACAACGCCCTTCTAGAGACGTCTAAACCCGAAATGAACCCCTTCTCACCCCCCGTCAAAAAGCCCTTCACTTCAATTTCAGCCTGTCAGCCCCCTAAACCCTAAACCCTAAACCCTAAACCCTACACCCTAAACCCCAAAAACGTTTTCTCCCCACCCGAAGAATCGAAGAGTCATTGATTTCCCAGGCCTCTGTGCCTGAGCCCCAGGCCGAGAAGGCCCCGAGTGGCAACCCTAAACCCTAAACCCTAAACCCTAAACCCTAAACCCTAAACCCTAAACCCTAAACCCTAAACCCTAAACCTGTATAAGGAATGGTCTAAGGTGCTATAGCGGCTTTTTGGCTGTATGGAGATTTGGCACGGGTTTAGAAGGCTCTCACGAGGCGTAATTGGGTTTGGTACGTGCTTGGCGAGGCTTTGGGTTTTTATAGGGACGGGTCCGACGAGGAGGATTTGGTCATTGAGGCCCGCGACTCCTTTGCCCTTAAAGTCTACACCCTATAAGCCCTAAACCCTCTAAACCATGACGTTTGTGCCCAAGTCGTGGAGCCAGTAAGCTGTCGAATTCACCCTGGAGCTGTTGCATTGAGGGAAGGGCCCCTTTTGGCTTGGCGCTTTGGGGTGGCTGTGTTTCGCTCCGCGCATGTCGGGGTGATCCTCATATCTCGTGCCTTATCAGGTCGCGTCTTCGCGTTGTGTCGTCATGTCGGTGTCTCCGTGTCGTGTCTGTTGCTTCTTTGTGTTATGTGCATCGCACCATATCGCACCCTTGTGTCACAGGCCCCATAGCATCCGGCGTTCGGTTCCTTCTTTTTGTTTATCCGCGTTCCTGGCCTCCGCTGTGCTGGGGCCAAGGGCCAAAGCTTCGGCCTGATCTCCCAAACTTGTGCTGCGCCGCTTGGGCGGTGCCCATAGTTGCACAGCAAGAGCCTGCAGATCAGCGTTGAAGGACAATGCTGTGTTTGGAATTGGCAGCGACATGTCTCAGACGTCGAAACGTGCCCTGCAAAGACAAAATGCCGCAAACTAGTTTTGACGAGATATGCATGTGTTGACTGGATTCGGAAAGCTTTCTGGTACCATGAGCCCATGGAACCCGCAAGTTGACAACTCTGCGCGTTATGCGTTGATCTTCCAATGTTGGCGGAAATTTCCATGTCGGAGCATATGAACAGCATATGACATGTGCTGATTTGTTCAGAAAACTGGCAGGACCCGGACCATTACTTGCTGCGTCTGGTCGAGCTGCCAGGTGAACTGCGCCTCGCACTGGAGGCGAATGTGCCTTCAGTGGGTCTCGGATTTAGAACCCCTGTGTAGGCACTGGAGGCCAATGAGCTTCAACGGTGCAGGCTTGAGGTTTTCTCTTCTCCGGCAGATGGATCAGGGGCACGCATGCCCTGAGGGACTTTTGAGGATATCTTCAGAACATGAAATCGAAAGGAGAAACCGAACCCTCAATGGGTTCCAGGACTAGCTGTTGCAAGCTTGCTGAGCTGCTGAGGGAGTCGGAATTTATCTTCTTGAGTGCGAGCTTCGCGGTCAGCTGTCCAAGCAGCCAGACTCCTGCCATTGCTTGTGAATCGTCCTCATCACTCTAGTCTGCAGTGCAACTAGGTTGTGCTGCCTTGGGCACGCATCATCTATTTGCACTGTGTAGAAGGAGATTGGTGTAACAACGCCACGGCCTGGCACCGGGCTTGCCTTTCGCCGCGTCTGCTGATGGAAAATCGCTGAGCGTGACGGGGCCGATCGGCAGTGGATGTGGCGTTTTTTTCTTTTCTCTCTTGATCACTCATCATGCTGTGTTGGTGATCTTCACTCCCATACTTAGTTTTCAGTAGGGCTTAGGCTTAGATGTCCGAAATGGCCCCACATAGATGAACAGGCATGCGCTCAAGGTTTATCTGGGATGCAAAGGCGTGGTGCGCGTGCTCAGATGACATGAGTTGCGCATGTGGCTATACGCGCGAACTGAATTGTGACGTCTACTAGATGACGGGGAGTCTGTGACATGCACGACGCAGTCTTTGGTTCCCACCCCGGGCGCATTCTCCTAAGCGAAATCGCCACAAGCCTCCGGCCCGTGCTTGCCAGGCGAGTATTCGGTCAAGGGTGTAATGCCAGGCTGGCGAATCTTCTTGACGCTACAGAGCGTTCTTCGAATTTGCTTAATTTATTTGTTGCCACTCACAGCTTTGCAGCCCCTGGCTTTGAGATCCAACTTGAACCACAACACAATATGCAGAAGAACCACGTCGTGGAACACGCAGACCTGCGCGTGCACGTACTTCAAGCCTCTTATGCAAATCACAGCCGTGCGAGGTGCATCACGGACCGTTGGCGTCTGCGAAACATGACATGTTGTGATCACACATGGACCCTTGCAGTCATGGAGGCTAGTGAGTGTTGAGTTGACGGAGTACGTGCCTATAACAGATCACATGGGGACATCGCAAGTCGTAAAGCAATCCAAAGACAACCGGATTCAAGGGGTTTCGGGTTTCCCCTGTATTAAACAAAAACAGTGAACTTTTAAGCCTCTCAACCTTTAGCCTCAAGTTTCTTGTTTTTGGAACCCACGTGAAATGAAACGGCAGTTTCTTTTGACCTCCGTGTTGTCATGTTATGTTGCCTGCAGCTTGCAGTACGGACCTTGGACCTTCGTTGCATGCAGTCACTTGGATCAAAACGCTTGACTTGCCGGTTGTTGTTCGCCCCTCCACTTGTGCTGAACCTGTGACAACAGTTCGTTCAGCTCTCAGCTCCGTGCGACTCACGTATTCATACTCTAATCAAGTGTTGCTGAGGGCACGCTGTAAACAAAGAAGTTTGGAATTCAGCTTCTATTGACAACTCATTGTGCGTGAGGCCAAGGAACAAGTATGGCAGACTCCAGCATTGGCATTGGTTTTGGTTTGTGTGCTCGTGCCTCAGAAGGTACTTCTGCGCATCCCCACTTGCACAGTTTTTTTCAATCCTGGGCTTCAGGCAAACAGTGGCCGGTGCCGCTCCTTTGGAGCCGGCAGCCCCACTGCCGCCCGCGCGTGAGAACCCAGAGCAGGCTGCGAACCCACTTGTTCCGGTGAACCCATCACCGATGAACCAATCCCGGCTGCGAACCCACCCCGGCCGGTGAACCTGCCAACCCGCCCTGGCCGGCGAACCCAGTGAACCCAGCCATGCTTGTGAACGCAAGTCAGGCCGTGATCCCACCTACGCCTACAAACCCACCCATGTCTGTGAACTCACCCATGCCGGTGACCACAGCTGATGCCGACCCAAGCTTACATCTCCTGTGATTCATCCTTAGTTGCAGGAGCACTGCCAGGTGGCATGGGACGTGGGGCACAGAGAAGCCGGGATGGCCGAAGGTCGAAACGGACGGGCAAGACCATCAAGAGGACTGCACAGGCCGCGTTAGTTGTCACTAGTGTCAAGCACTTGCCATCGCCGTTGCCTTTCCGCGCTGTGTCACCAGAATGGAAGCACCTTCGCTTCCAGTGCTGAGGCTGTAACTGCCCAGTTTGCGCTCTTGTTGTGGAGCACCTCGTGGATCATGTCATTGTCTGGGTTGCGAGGGCATTTCCTCCTCATCTTCCTCAGACGTGGCTTGTTCTTCCTTTAATCCCTTGCAGCAGCTTCGGCCTGAATGAAGGTCACACGCACTTAAAGCCTCAATGCAACTGGGCACATCTCACGAGCAAAGCAAGATTATATGGTACATGTATGAGCTTGTTCTCGCTTCCGCAGATCTTCCAGGCTTGGCCTGCCAGTGCCTTATACTGCTGTCCTAGAAGCTGCGCCAGTTCTGTTTATTTGTTTCTCGGCCTGCGCCTTCATGGGCCCACGCGTGCCACAGGATCTTCAGCGGATGTGGGCAAGAGATACAGCGACAGCTCATGAGGCCTGGGACTTGATGTGCTTGGAATTTAAGGTCATTCCGCGCAATAGGGCCTTCATCTGTGATCCTCTGTGACAGAGGCCCAAAATCGGGGTGGGCCCCGCAACCATGTTTTTGGGGGGAGGGCTTGAAGCTCTTTTGGCTCCCCCCCTCCTTGCTTTGCTCATCTGCATTCGTTCAAATTTCGCCTATGGCCTTCCGGTATGTCATCACCGCAATCTGACATCACAAGTCCTGCTTCACTTCAGGATCTCCCGCGAAATCACCGCACCTCCATGGTCAAGTTCACCAGTCTCGCTCTCGCTGAGACGACGAAAACATGATGATGCTCTCGCAAGTCCGTGCCCACCTGCTGACAATGGTCATCAAGCAGCGCGTGCTGCTCGTCATTCGACGGGGACTTGCTCCACACGTTCTTGTGTTCGATGATCTTGCGCAGGAAGTTTGCGGGCAGAGTGCAGTCACGTCCCAGAATGTCAGCGAAGCCATTCCCGCGGGATCGTAGCAGCCCATACTTTGTTGGGCACGGTGCCTCTGGTTTTGGTCCTGCAGGCATCGAGCCATACATTCTGGAGGTCACTGCTTGTGGATCTTTCCGATTGAATTTAAACCTGGGCTAAAACCACTTTACATGTATGAGAACAGTATCTTCCAAACTTTGGTTCATACGGAGATGTTACCAATATTGTTTAAACTAGTCACCTAGTCCACCACATTGCGACAGGCAGCGGTTCAAACGTGGTCAAAGAGGCAATCCCTTCAGCAAAGGAAGTCAGTACAGAAGTGAGAAAAAGAAAAAGATGATGCGAGAAGAGTTGCCATTGGGCAGCAGAAGCAAAGGAAAAACAATACAGTAGTCCTGTCGACGGTGCTACCGGCTCCACACTTGAAGCCTGGCATGCCACAGCTTCACTGCACTGCAAAAGTTTGCAAGCTTCACTGACAGGGCGATATCGCTATCGCCTTGCAGGTTGCAGGCACGTTTGGAGCGCTCTTCGGCGGTAGGCTTGCGTGCAACTGTGGATGTCAACAGTGGTTTCCAAGCCTCAGCTGGTGGGAGGCTGAGCTCCTGCAGATTGAACTGCAGGATGATGAGGCATCAGTTCGGATATGTTCGGTCTCCAAATGTGCAAGCGCAATTTTGTTCCGCCATGTTCCACCGTACCAATGGTCGTGTTGCAGGCTGACTTTGTGGGTCTTCTGCCGGAATGTTTCCTCCAGATCCCGGACAAGGTTTAAGACGTGAGTGTTACGTGTCGTTTTGCGCAGTCGGAGGTGCGTAGCGGCATGGCGTTATATGCTTTGTTAGCCACTGCAAGGATGCGGACGAAGACTGAAAGCCTCTGGATAGCCCTGCACGATCGCATCCGACCTGTCTGATTTCGACCTCTCGATTGAGCTGTTGCGCGATCGCCCGGAGACAAAGACATGTGCCAGCGCCCGCGTAGTCCAACTTTGTTGTGCGACGTAGGGCCCCGCCATCAAGAAGGTCCAGACTCAACATGCATAGTGCCATGTGGTGCCCACTTGAGATGATGCGCGCAGTGCCCTGCCCAGCATGGTGCTGGCCTGTGAAAATCTCCCACAGAGCATGGTGCAGATATTTGCTTGCTGTCCACACTATGTATGTCCACCACAGGGGTGACGCAACCAGCGACGCGGGCATTAGAAGAGGTTTCAGTGATTTTTACAGGATTCTGTTTGGGAGTAGTGTTAAGGACGGTTTTGGGGAAGCGCAACTTTCGGCCAAAAATCCCATACAGTATGCACCTATACAGAGCCCGATAGAGCCCATGACATCTTCATAAAGCTCTGTAAAGCCCGTCTCATAAACCCTATCAACATACTAGGGGCGCAGCTCTGTCAATTGCACGGACTTGCCCGCATACCGTAAAACCCCAACCCCCTAAGCTCGGGGTTCCGGATGCCGGATTACGTTTGTTTGATTTGCTTGCCTTGGGGCTTAGTACTTGGTAAGTGCTATCCTGTTCAAATCAAAACCTGGTGATTAAAGTCCCCTTAAACTCCATGTAAGCCTGGGCCTAAACCTGCCAGATGTTAAACCCTAAGCTCTGAACCCACATCCTCCTTGTGGAGGCTCTAATGTAGAGTGTAGAGATCGCAGAAATCAGTTAAAGTATTCCCTTATAGTCCCTTTCCAAAAAGACCATATTGCCTTATAAAAACAAGAGCCCCGCTGCGATAGTTGAAGCCTCTCCATTAAGGACTCGTGTCTTCCGCAGGTTGTCATCAGCGGACCTTGCCAGGCGCGGAAAGGCCAGGGCCTAAGTTTTAGGATTTCGTGTTTTGGGGGGTTTGCTGCGGTTGCTGCAAGGCTTATGTAGCTTTTAGGGGTTCGTGTTCGTGAATTAATGCATCTCAAGGTTTGGGGTTTGTAAGGGGTTTTTGCCCATCTCAGAAGGCTTTCCCAAAGGCTTCATACAGGTTTCATGAAAGAAAGATGTTTGAGGTTTTAGGCTTAAGAGCTATCCCATGCGGTACTCGTAGTTGTTCAGCATACTTCTCCCAAGAGCACAGGCACAGGATAGGCTACCGTTTTGGCCAGGGCCGTCTCAATTTCTATTCCCAACGGCCAACCTTAAAATGGCAAGTCTTGAACAGCCCCTAAACCTTTGTAAACCGCTTATAAAACTCGGATAGCATCCTATAGAGCTTGGCAAGACCCGTATAAAGTAAGTTGTATATATATATAATATGAAAAGGTTCGTGTATAAAATATATATATATATATATATATATATATGGTAACCCCCCCTGGACCAACCTCCGCCATGAAACGGATCTTGTCTGTGCTTGTGTTGCTGCGAATTAATATCGAAAACATTGTAAATACCGATAAATTCTGTGTTGGTTCTTATGGTCTTAAGCATATATGAGTCGTAATAAAGTCTCAAAA
>CAJNDV010036066.1:0-11829 GCA_905221635.1 Symbiodinium sp. CCMP2456
TAAACCTTGAACCCTAAGCCCTAAGCCCTAAACCCTAAACCCTAAACCCTAAACCCTAAACCCTAAACCCCATAGCCCTAAACCCTAAACCCCTATATAAACCCTAAACCCCAAAGCCCTGAACCCTAAACCATACACCCCTAAACCCTAAACCCCTAAACCCCCAAACCCCTAAACCCCTAAACCCTAAACCCTAAACCCTAAACTCTAAACCCGAAGTCCTAATCCCTAAACCCTAAGCCCTCAATCCTACACCCCTAAACCCCAACTTGCCGGGCCGAAGCTTCCAACGCTGGCATTCTCGAGAGCTGGGCTTAGGGGTTTAAGGCTTAGGGCTTACGGTTTAGGGTTTAGGGTGTAGAGTTTAGGGTTTAGAGTTTCGAGTTAAGGCTTAGGGTTTAGGGCTTAGGGCTTAGGGTTTAGGGCTTAAGGTTTAGAGTTTGGGGTTTAAGGCTTAGGGTTTAGGGCCTAGGGTTTAGGGTTTAGGCCTTAGAGTTTAGGGTTTAGGGCTTAGGGTTAAAGGTTCACGGTTTAGGGGCAAGTAATCTTGCGTCCTCTACGCAGCATGCTTGGGCAGTTTGCATAAGCTCCCCCGGTGACCCTCGTTGCAGTACGACTCGAATACGACCATATGAAAAATACAAGGGACAGCCCACTACAGTCCAAAGAAGCGTCTACAATACACCGAAAGATATCACAGGCACGATAACACAGAGGAACAACATGCTAGCTGCTGGACCACACTCCAAACATGCATGCATCTCAGGTCCTCCATGTGATCCCACCTTCCAGGGAAGGGTTTCGCGGGTTTAGGCTTTAGAATTTAGGGTTTAGGCACCAAGGCAAGTCAAGAAGCAAAAATTGTGGGTGCTTGACTCCACCTATGCACAATCCCTCCAGATGGGAAAAGCATGTCTCGTTGCTTGCTGTGCCCAGGATGTCAACGGAAGAAGAGCAGTTCAAATCTGAAGTGGTGGGCCGTAACCCTAAAACCTCATAAGTTAAAGGAAACTACAGGTGGGGAGCTTAGGGTATATAGGGCTTCTATAAGGCTTCCATAACGCATATAGACCTTCTACAGGGCCCCTATAACGGTAACTACCCACCTGAAACTGTCCTAGAACAAGGTCATGAATCTGAGGGTATGGGCTCGTTGAGACTTTCCTGGCCCACGCTGGCATCTGAACTTTTTGAAAACCGTAAGATTGCTGACACGACGTCAGGAAACCCTCAAATCCGAATCCGAAGCCCTAAACTGGGGCAAGGTAGGGGCGTAGCATGTAAACCAACTCTTCCCCAACACCCATCAAAAAATGTAACACCCCTATAAAAGTGCTAGAACCCTGAGAAAGTCCGTGAGTCTCTCGCACCGGCTCCCTAAAACCAAACCCCAGACAGAACCCCTAACCCTTATAAACCCCCCAAACCCTTAAACCCTTAAACCCTAAACCCAAAGCCCTAAACCCCAAAGTCTAAACCCTAAACCCTAGGCCCTAAACCCCAAACTCTAAACCCTAAGCCCTAAACCCCAAACTCTAAACCCTACACCCTAAACCCCTAAACCCTGTCCGTGCCTGATCCTTGGAACCTCCATGGGGTAGTCCGGGCCGAAAGCCGTAGCCATGGCAAACCTTGACGGAAACGATTTCCTTTAAGGGTTTAGGGTTTAGGGGTTAAGGGTTTAAGGTTTTAGGGTTTAGGGTTTAGGGTGTAGGGTTTAGGGGTTTAGGGGTTTAGGGGTCAGAGTTGAATGTAGGGGCCTTAAGAATTAGAATAGGGCTTTGGGGTTCCTTTAAAAGGGGTCCTTACAGGGTTCCATAAGGGCTACTCTGAAGGTGTAGGGTTTAGGGGCCTTAATACTGAGGAATAGGGTTTTGGGTTTGCTATACTATAATCATAATAAGGAACCCCCAAAATAGTATAGGTAATTATTTCGGCCCTACATTCTGGATTTAGGTCTTGAGGTTTATAATGGGGTTTAGGGTTTAGGTCTTGAAGTTCATAATGGGGTTTAGGGTTTAGGTCTTGAAGTTCATAATGGGGTTTAGGGTTTAGGTTTGAGGAATATAATAGGGTTTAGGGTTTATGGCTTGAGGTTCTGGGTGCTTAGCATCTTGTTAAAGACGTGGTTGTCGCGACTATTCATCAGTATTCCTCTTGCATGTATGCTGATTGCTGCAGTCGTCTGCCTCGGTGGGTAGACAAGTGTGCGGCCTGGAGGTACTGTAGGGGACATCTTTGTGCAGGGCTTTGAGGTCCGTTGTCTACACATATATATATATATATGATATATGATATATGTACACACACATATATCTAGCATAGTAAGTAACTTCAAGGGGTAGTATTCAGGCTTCCATACGACCGGGGTTTCGGCTTTTAGGCTTCAGGACTTCAAGTTGAAAGGCTGGGCACTTGTCGGGGAATCACTTTGACTTTGCTGGCTGAATCAGTGACAACAACTCCGTGCAGAGAAACGATTCCCTTGGCACAATATTCCTCAAGACTTTCACACACCTGCCAAATGCCTTGTGAGGTTGAAAAGTTCGTGCTTCTACTGGCCAAGTAGATCTGATGCAGCACTGCCCCTGCTCCGCGACAAATGAGGCCAGGACGTGGACGGATTTTCCGTGCCCGGAAGTTTGCACGCCTGTCCCAAAAACGCGGCAGTGAAACTAGTGAAATTAATGAAGGCGTCGAAAAGCAGAATTCCCTACACAGCAAGGCTTCTGCCGAAAACAAAGATGCACCCGTTGAGGCTAAGCGCGGCTAACGGTTGGTTCCTCCCCTCTGGTGCTTGCATTAGCTGCTGCAGGTAGTGGTTGGCTGAGTTGGAGGGCACCAGCAAAAATAACAAGCCTTATGAGAGTCAGCCGGTTCGAAACCCGAAGCCTCGAACCCAAAAAAAAACCAAACCAGGAACCCTAAACCCTAAACCCAAACCAGAAACCCTAAAGCCGAGCCTTATGAGAATGAGGCGGGGATTTGAAGGTTCTTGCGTCGACGAAGAAGCTTGGGGTCTGCTAAACAATCCTAAAATAGGGGCCTTAAGAAGTAGAATAGGGTTTGGGGGGTTCCTCTAAACGGGTTCCTTACAGGGTTCCATAAGGGCTACTATAAGGGGTTTAGGGTTTAGGGGCCTTAATAATTAGAATAGCGTTTTGGGGTTTACTATACCGTAATCATATTAAGGAACCCCCAAAATCGTATACGTAACTATTTCGGCCCCTACATTAACCCCTGAACCTTAAGTCTAGAGTTGAGAGTGACAGTGACATGGAGCTTGCGTTGCATCAAGTCTGGCTCGGTACTGGAACGGATTTCATCTTACAAGACAAGTAACACAGGGGCTTCAACAATTAGACTAATGCTTTTGGGGTATATGATACTATAACTATAATAAGGAAGCCCCGCAATGGTATTGGTAATTATGGAGGCCCCTATATTAGTCTCACTACGAAGCCACAAACTGCTCTTAAAATTTCTGCGTGCTTATAGCTTAGCATGCCCACAGACATCCGGTGGTATGCCTAGGACATGGAGGCCGTGAGCGGGCGACGACACATGTCTTGTTGGCTGTCGAAACCGAGTCAGCTATCCTTTGGGCAATGCAGGAACTGGAACCACCTAAACCTGTAAGGCTTTTGGTCCTGGGTCTTCCTGATGCTTGATGCTGGTAGCCTCTAAAAACTAAACCCGAAACCCTAAGCCCGAATGGAGCTTTAGGGCTTAGAGTCTCACCCCGAATGACCGAAGAACGGGTGCAGAAAAATAGAACACGTTCCTCAGGGCTTTGTTGTTATTGTGTGGTGTAATACTGTCATTAGTATCAGTATTGTCACTGTTACAAGTATTATTTCTACCAGTATTATTATCATCACCCTACAATCTTGAACCCATCCCAAGATGGGCTTGCCCGCCTCGCCCTTGACTGCAATCATTTGGCCCTTGTGAAACCTGATTTCAGGATTAGGGATATGGCTTCAACTACGGCATGTCAAACCCTAGCATAACATTGCATTGCATAGCACAGCAGAGCATAGCATAGCATGCCGTGCCGTGCCGTGCCGTGCCGTGCCGTGCCGTGCCGTGCCGTGCCGTGCCATGCCATGCCATGCCATGCCATGCCGTCATATGATGTCACATCAGATCAGGTTGGAACAGATGGGGTCATGTCATATCAAACCTCATCATGCTATACCAAGCCGTCTCAATGCATGCTCTATGATACCGTAACACAGATCATGCCATGCCGTATCGTACCATATTGCGGCATAACATAACATACCATGTCATGACCTATCACCCCATGCCATATGATGTAATAAACTGGCATGTTGTCGCATGCCATATCATATGACATCGTATCATGCCATATCATATACCACATATCATCTATGTATCATCCACCATATACCTTATAACATCTATCGTATGTCATATCTCAAATTTCATATATCACATATCAGACTACACCACACAGATATCATATATCATATAACATTTATCGTAAACCATATATCATCTTATATGCCATGTATCATATCTTGGATCATGTATCACATCGTATCACAGCATGTCGTATCAAACCCTATCCTATCTCATCACGATAAACATCAATGTTATAAGCGTCAGACGCAACACTGATCGCAACCTCTTATCAATACTTCAAGCCCTAGACCCTAAACCCTAAACCCTAAACAGGACAGATCAGACAAATGGGTAGTTTTCTAAAGTCGGGTCCCTTTTTTTAATTCGGGTCCCTTTTTAGGTCCCCAATATAGTACGGCACCCTTATAAAAGGGACCCCCAACAACGGACCCTAATTTAGAGAACTACCCAAATCAACAATGTGGAGCCAGTCTAGCTTCGGGATTTGGCCCAACCCAGCTCCCGGAGCCTTTTCCCAGTAAGCCCTCGCCTTGTCTGTTCACTACGCCGAAGACCGAACCCTTAAGTCGAACATCAGAAGTGTCGTAGAGGGGGCTTAATAAGTTCATCTTATACTACAGTTCTAGGGGCCTTCATAAGTTGAGAAAGGCTTTTGGTGATATTCTGCCATACTTCTATCAGGGGCTATAAGGGACATTCTTCTAGGAGTGCCATTGTAGGTCGGAATCCCGAGAAACCGCACCCCTCCACCCCTGAGCCCCTCACGCTAATATGTTAGGGTCGGGAACCCCCCCCCTCCCGATTCCGCAACCCTTTGGTTTTCGGGCTTAGGTTTTCTGCTTACAGGGTTGAGGGTTTAGGGGTTTTAGGGGTTTAGGGTTTTTGCATGTCGGGGTTTAGGGTGTAGGGTTTATAAGCTTAGGGTTTTGGGCTTTGGGTTATAGGGTTTATAATTTAGGTTTAGGGCTTCTGTTATAAGGGTTCAGGTCTTGGGTTTAGCGCCCGAGCCAAACAGGGCTCGAAGCTTCGGGTGGGTTGGAAGGGCCCGTCTAAGTGGCCCACATGTGGTTCATGGCCGACTGCCATTCCCGCGGAATATTGGGATCCCAGAACCTGAGACGGAGGAGTAAGGCTTTAGAGGTTTGCGGTTTAAAGGCTTTGGGTGTCTGGGTTCCTTGTTTGTGTAGTAGAGCTTGAGATTCAGTGCAATCTAGGATTTAAGGATTTGGCTACTCAGCGGCTTCCAGAATCCCAAGATTTCAGTTCCTGCAACAAACTTGCTGTGATTCGGCAGTGGCTGGCAGGAAAAAGGCATATTATGCGTTGCTTTGGGTCCTGTGTTGCAGCAAGGACGGGCCCAAAGAGCCCAATACCCCTTAAGTCAATAATATACCTGAAATCACAAGGGTTAGGGCGGTTAGGGTTTAGGGGTTAGGGTTTTTGGCTCGAAGCCCCGGCCTGTATATCTGACCCCTACTAAACTCACACGCCCCACTTGATTCCCAAGGACCCAGAGAGACCACTTCAGCCTTAATTGCGGAACAATTATAACTTGAATCATCAGACTAAACCCATTTTGTGTACCCCTAGTATAACCCTGATCTCTGAACCCTAAAACCCGATTCCCTGATCAAGAAGTCTTGGGCTTCCTGAAAGCTCTATGTGGCGCGCGCGGGCGCGTTAGTAGAGCCAACACCCTTACACCCGAATCCCGGTTTCTCTGTAACATAGGTTCGGGGGCCGTGTCGTGGCCTTTATATGAAGGATCCCAATATTGGGGTCTGTATTGCGGGTTCCTTCTGAAACCCCCACATTGCATAACAAACTGAGGCGTGGCTGGGAGTTGAGATTCTTCTCTTTCAGCTCCTGCGTGCAGGTCGAGATCCCCTTGCTGAGTTCAGGGCTGCGGCTATAAGCTGACCCAGATCATGGCATGAAGGTTTCAGGCTTTGGTTTCCAAAATTTAGATTTTAGGACTTGAATGAAGGTGTTGATAACTTGGCTGATAGGGATGGACGGGTTCAAGTTTAAAACCTAAGCTTAAGGTTCCAGTCTCGACAAGTGGCTTTAGAACTTAGGGCTTAGAGTTCAGGGTGTAGGGTAGGACACTGAGTAACCTGTAAACATAGGTAACCTGACTACGAAACCCTGGCCCTATATAAACCCGAAAAACAGAAAGGATTCATATAAAGAACACTCTAAACCCTAAACCCTAAACTCTAAACCCTCAACCCTCAACCCTAAACCCTAAACCCTAAACCCTCATAGGTGACCAGGGGGTTTCTTGACCAGGTTCCTATATTTGGACATTAAGGCTTAAACTTGAGATCTAAGGTATACTCCTTAATCGGGCTCTCTGGGTAGGACATTGAGTGACCTGTAATATAGGGACCTTCATAATTAGAATAGGGTTTGGCGCTATATTGTATTGCAATTTTAACAAGAACCCCCCAAAACCCTATTCTAATTCTTAAGGCTGCTACATTAGGTTGCAAGGTTTGGATTTGGAAGACCGGAGCTCTTGAGACAGGACTCCCGGCCAAGAGAACGCAAACACAACTTTGCATTTTGCAAGACGAAAGGAAAACAACCTCAGTACTGTTCAGGGTTCAAGGATTTAGGCCTACGGGGTTCAGCCTTCGGATTTAGGGTTTAGAGTAAACCGAGCGGTGAAACCCTGAGGCTTATGCTCCGAACACTGTTTAACTCACGCCCAAGCCTAAGCAAAAAATGCGGCACGCTAAACCTCCTCGGTACTCGATCCGGGTTCCTATACAAGAGCGCTACACCCTAAACCCTCGACAACAACTCCATGTACAGGTACACAGTCCAACAATGCCCGAATGCCCCAAAACCATCCAACTCGGATCTCTAAACCCCAAACCCTAAACCCCAAACCCCAAACCCTAAACCCTAAACCTTAAACCTTAAACCCCAAACCTTAACCCTGAACCCTAAACCTAAAGATTGTCCCGAAGGCGGTTCACGGCCCAGTCCTCGGCCAACGCAGGTGTGTGAAGAAGCTTGAAGCTCAAGGTTTCGAGTTTAGGAATCGGTTTAGGGTTTAGGGTTTAGGGTTTAGGGTTTAAGGTTTAGGAATCTGTACGGTTTAGGGTTAGGCTAAAATGCCGGGGATTTGGTAGTGAGAGTTTTGGAGGACGAGCAACAGATGGACACAGATGCTAGAGCCTGTGCCGGTCATCGTCGCCGGTTGCTTAGGGCGCAAGTGTTCAAAAGAGCTCAAGCTTTCTAAACCCTAAACCCTAAACCCTAAACCCTAAACCCTAAACCCTAAACCCTAAACCCTAAACCCTAAACCGGGACTTGGGGCCCGCAGAGATTCGGGTTCAATAGGGACTTACCTTTTTCGTGACATAACTTTGGTTTAGGGTTTAGGATTTCGGGCTTAGGATTGAGGGCTTAGGGTTTAGGGACAATCTAGGGGCTTCCATGATTGCCAAAGGGTTTTGGGAGGGATTGTCCTACAAAAAACCCAGGTAGGGACTAGAAGGTAATATTATCACTAACTATTCTGACCTGCATATTACAGATCTTGAGGCAGGGACGTCGAGCTCTTTCGCGGCCGGGATCATTTTATCCGACCTGTCAAATAAATAGCTCGCAACATGTGAGTACCCGAAGAATAACCCCAAGAGCCCAAGACCACAAGAAACAGATGTCCACCTCTCCAAATCGAATCGACGGCATCCCGAACACTAAATTTTCAGGTCATCAAAATCGACCCTAGACTAAATATTTGAAGCTAACAGCATCTCCTAGCACCCTGGCTGAGATCCATCCCTCAATGACTGACAACGAAAAGGTTGAAAGCAGCTGTGGTCTTAGGCCCCTTATAAAACAACCCTAAACCCTAAACCCAAAACCAAAAAGGGAGCCCTTTTATTCTTTGGCGACCGGGGATCCTCGTAAAGTTGTTCCAAAGTTGGCTTCATAGGGACGCTGTATTATACCAACGTGCTTCAAAAAACGTTGAAGATAAGACTTAGAGGCTTAAAGTCTTAGAGTTTAGGATGCGGTCTCCTTGAAAGGCTTCTAAAAGGGACGCACAAGGGTTCCGTCAGTGAAGAGTCCAGGGTTAAGGTTTGTTTTGAGTTCAGGATAAGTCAGGGTTATAGAGTTATAGATCATTGCGGTTTTGCGGGCCAGACGGAGATTTTTGTTGAACGGGGAGTTAGTGTTGATGGACAAAAGCCAGCATTTTCTAGACTTTGGTATATGTGGCAGGTACTAATGTAGGATCCCGGTACGCAACAAGGAATGAAACATGGGACCTATCTAAACCCATGTAACACAAGCTCTTGCAGATTTTGGAGACTTTGAAGTGCAAGACAAGCACTGTGGCCCCGATTGCAAGCACATGCAGTCAGTCTTTCAGGACGCCTTCGGCGTCGATTAGGAGAGGAAGGCAGTGAGTTGTGATTTGTGGCTCAAGCGAAATGATGGGTAGGTGTAGGGGCCTTAATAGTTAGAATGGAATTTCGGGGGTTCCGTATTGTAATTCTAGTATAATATGCCTCAAATCCTCTACAAATTAGTAAGGCCACTACATTAGGTGTCCGAAGAGGCGTGCTGCGGCCCGGTTTTCTTCGGACAGCTCATCCGGTTTTCACGATTTGGAACTGTGGTCTGGGTTCAGGGTTTAGGGTTTAGGGTTTGGGGTTTAGGGTTTAGGGTTTAGGGTCCAGGGTTTAGGGTTTAGGGCTTTAGGGTCCAGGGGTGCATTCTTCTTGAAGTTTGGCCTTCGGACAGTGCAGCAGGCGGGGATATTCAACTCTGAAGCATGAGTGAAACCCTGAACCCTCCTGAACCCTAAACCCTAAACCCTAAACCTGAGCCCAAAACCCAAAACGGGAAGCCCCGAACATGTACGAAAGGTGCCCTAAACCCTAAACCCGCCTTTTGTTCGCTCTGGACTTCCGCTCGTTCTGGAGGAAAAAGGCGCTGATGGCCATCGACCGGCCGTTCCTGGGCTTCGGGCTGCTTGAAGCGCTCCTTTCAAGGTTTAGGCTGTTTAGGGTGTTTAGGGTTTAGGGTTTCGGGTTTAGGGGTTTAGGGTTCAGGGTTTGGGGTTTAGGGTTTGTAGGGTTTAGGGTAGAGGAAACCGGTGCACTCCCAGCCCAGAACCGCAGAGGCTTCAGGCAAAAACACTAACATAAATCTAAGCGCATCGCTTCTAAAGCATGTTGGTTTCGCACAACCTACTGCTGGACCCTGAAACCCCGACAAACCTAAACTCCTAACCTAAAACCCTAAACCCTAGCACCCTAAACTCTAAAACCCTAAACCCTAGCACCGGAAACTCTAAACCCCTAAACCTAAAACCCTGACACACGAAACCCGCACGTGAGAACCAGGCTTCGGTGCTTGGGCGGGGTTTGCCCACAGAACCCTATTATAGGGCCTTCATAAATAGAATTGTTTTTTGTTTTTTTTTGCGGGCCCTTTTCCAACTGCCGAGGTAGAATAGGGTTGGGTTTAGGGTCTAGGGTTTAGGGTTAATGAAGGAGCCTTAATAAATAGAATAGGGCTGTGGGGTATGATACACTATACTGCGAATAAGGAACCGCCAAAATAGTATTGGTAATTATTTAGGCCCCTATGTTGTACACCTTAATTCAGGAATGTAAAGCTTGGGGGTTTTAAGGCTTGAGGTGTAGAGTTTGGGGGTTAGGGCTAAGCTGTTAGGGGTTAGGGTAAATTTAAGGGATGTACCGCAAATTGCCAGGGGCATCATGTTATGGTTTATGCTATATTCCTGAATCATATGTAGGGGCCTTAAAAAGAACAGGGTTCGTTTAAAGGATTCCTCCAAGGGGATCTTCTTCAAGGCTTCGACAAGGGGCTTGTGGGGGTTTAGAATAGGGACCTATATGATGAGAATAGGGCTTCGGGCCATAGTGTCGCATGAACATAACAAAGAAGCCGGAGGAATACCGTTGGTAATTATTCCGGTTTCCGTTTTAGGCACTTCTGGCACCATGTGAGATGATCAAATCAAACATGCAAGACATCACCACAAGCCTCGATTGCTTTATGAATCCACGATTTGGCCGTCTCAGGTCTATGACTTGAGCTTCAGTCCTTTCCTGTTAACAGTTGGCAGCATTCTTGTCCGGGTATACTGTATGGAAGAAACTTGAAGAAACTACATAAAATATGAAAAATAGTATGTAGTATGCAGGATATGGGAGATTCTCTAAGTTAGGCCCGGGAAATAGTACGGCACCCTTACAAAAGGACCCCTGAAAGGGACCCTAATTTAGAGAACCGTATAGAACACAAAATAACATTCACGGCAGCTTGGCTCTGGGGAACTACTTTCCCTGATTCACGGTTTCGGGTTTATTGGGTTGGGGGATGCTGGCCGTGCGCAGTCTCATCAAAAGCCCTGGATTCGGGTTTTGGGTTCAGGGTTTGCCAAAGTAAGTCCTCGCGTTGGAAACCTGAAACGCACATGTCGACGGAGAAACACCGACATGGGATGCAAAGCATCCTAAATCCCAAAGTGGGAACTTATACAAGCTAGAAATATTGAGAACACCCCCCCCCACCACCGTGATGGTGCCCACAGGTTTACGGATGATAAGGTGGTAATTTCTGACTGTACTCCATCTCACAGAGACAACGATCATCGTTTGAGCGCGGAAAGGTTTTCTCTCGAGTCCTTGCATAATTTCGAACGTGGAGCAAACTGGAACATTCGCCGTCTGTATACCCAAAACCCTAAACCGCATACCTCAAACCCAAAACCCAACACCCTAAACCCTAAACCCTAAACACTAAACCCAAACCCTAAACACTAAACCCAAACCCTAAACCCTAAACCCCAAAACCCCAAACCGAAAACCTCACGAACAGTGCAGGTCGGCCAGGGCAGCTGCGAGAAGTGTTTGTGTGACAGGAGATCCGGTCGAAGAACCTGGTTGGGCTTAGAGGGGTTTAGGGGCTTAGGGGTTCTTCTTTTGGGGTAGTTAGGGGTTAGTTACTTTTTGGGTGCAGGAGTTTCGGAGTTTAGGGGTGTAGGGGTTCAGGGTTCAGGTTTAGGTAGAAGTTCAACAAGGGCAAAAACCCCCCAGACTGAGGCTGTCAACAATGGGAAAGACATGCATGACGATCGGCTGGTATTGGCATTTTCCACATCGGGCTACGTAGGATCCACATGGTGAAATCGAAAAAATGTGCCAAATGTTTCGTGGCGGACTTGCGGGCAGAAACGAGTCTCATGATCATGGTTTTGAGCTTAGGACTTAAGCTTTCGGGTTCAAGGTCCTTTGACTCATTCACTTGATGGCACTAGCCTTCGCTTTGCATCCAGAGCTTATGTCGCGTAAACCTGCATTCCCCAAGCCTCAACCTGATCAGAAATCCTAAAGCCAAAAACCCTAAACCCCAAACTCCTAAACTCCTAAAACCTAA
>CAJNDV010036066.1:12236-23837 GCA_905221635.1 Symbiodinium sp. CCMP2456
TAAACCCTAAACCCCTAAACCGAAGTTTGGGGGATGCACTATGCTTTAAGTCTCTGAGGACTCTGTTTCTGCAGATTTCTACTTAGGACTAAACTGTTAGAACACAATCACAACGTGGAACCCAAAGGAGTAGCACTGTGTCGTTTAAAGCTGCAGCTTCCGACAGATCGACTCCCGGAAGTGGCCCAAGACTATGGAATACATGGTTCAGGGTCCATCATGTAAGGTTCGGGGGCGTAGGGTTCAGGGTTTAGAGTAACCCATTGCTTCCAAACCTACCCCGTCCAAAGAAATACCCAGAGCAAGTTAACTCCGACCACTCGCTTCATGTCTGTCCCTGATGACTATTAACTCTCTACTCTACCGCAACAAAAGCTTGTCAACACACCTCGGTTGATGTTTAGGGTCTAGGGTTTAGGGCTTGGGGCTATAGGATTAGTTGAACAGAGGTATTGAGCCTAAAGGACCCTAAACCCTAAAACCCTAAATCCCTAAAACCCGAAAACCCGAAAACCCTAAAACCCGAAAACCCTAAAACCCTAAAACCCGAAAACCCTACAACCCGAAAACCCTAAACCCCAACCCCTCATCTTCCCCCTCACCGAGGCTCCGCGTCGTCGGTGTTGTAGGGTCTCATCTCTAGCGTCCCAGTGGAGGGGCCCAGGAAAACGATGATCATGACCTGAATTCTGGGATGTCATGCGGCCCTTGAAGGGTCATTCTAGAAATCAGGGCTAAACCCTAAACCCTAAACCCTTTGGCGCAAAAACTTGTTGAGCTTCTTGTTTCAGCTTGTCGTCTAAGGTCGTGTCGCATCTACGGTCTAGGGTTTCTCTGGGCCCTTTTAGGCTTCCAACCCGATGTGTCCTGGAATAAACCCATGGGTTTAGGGTTTAGGGTTGTTTTGGGTTTTGGGTATAGGGTTTAGGATTTTGGGTTTTTGGACTTGTGAAACCAAGGAATACGAGACTCGTCCACCAACCGCAAGGTTACCTCAACCTCAGATCCCATAGCACCCCGGTGCGACTTCCTGGTCCTAAACCCTGAACCAACTGATCCGCCGTGAGTATTAGCAAAGCTTGCATGATGGCACATGATTCTGATCAACGCTATGGCCCTACCACTGACTAGTGTCCCTACTAAGCCCTACGACAATTACATCAAGCGTATAACCGTTATCAAGTTTCTGTGCTCCAGAACCCATCGCACTTCAAAGCCCGAGAGAGTCAGCTGTAAGTCCCGTAGGCGTGGCTATGCTAGTGATATCAGTGATAACCTTAATCATGAACTTCGTACTAAGTCCCTTGAGCCTTTAAGTTGGCATCAAGAAGGCTGCCTTGTGTCGCACAAACTGCGCCAGCCACCGCACGACCTGGCGACGTGATGTTTACAAGTCCCCTGCAGGCGATAGTGATAACAATATTGTTTTAGTACTAGGATACTAGGAGACGCATTCTACAATTCAACTACACTGAGGCATCAACCTCTGCGCAGTGCGTTTCATGCTATCAAATTGCAGACCACGCTGGAAACCATGACCCCTTTCAGTATAGACGAAAGCCTCTTCAAATCTGTTCTGCTGCGAAGAGCTCTTGAGATCGTCACACAGATGCCCCATGGACTGTGGGAAGCGATTCCCCAGTGGTCCGTGTGCGTTAACGCTGGGACTCCGTTGGAGCACGGTGGACCTCGGAAAAATCTGCCCGAAACAGGCTGATAGACCCAACCGGGGCACCCTGGAGGCCAAGACGTGAACTTCGACAGTTTCCGGTCAGAAAAACATAGCGGAGTCTGGAAAAGAGCGATAAGAGGATGCAACACTTATCCATGCGATGACGCGTTCTGCAACTGAGATAAGACGAAAGATCTATCAACAAGCTGAACTGGAAAATCCACGTCTAAGCCAGAGCCGGGCCTCTCCAGGGGTGTCGTCGACAGAAAAAGGATGCTTCACAGCAGAGGGTATGAGCTTTCGGCATGAAGAGTTTCAAGCTAGACGGTGCTTGGCGCAGTCTGCCATATTACATGCGCGCTTCTGAAGCTACATACTGTCTTGGTTTCTAATTCTATTGTTGGGATCCGAAGCATTCCAGGCGCTCACGTGTCCAACGAAGCTTGCGATGACTGAAATGTTTGTTCAGAGCGATGTAGGCCTTTTCAGCTTCGCTTGGTGGAGTATGAAGGGAACAACAACATTCACGCACTTTTTGCTGAACCTTCTCTGAGAAGGCCACCTTCGACAACACCGCTGATTGAATCGATGGCACGGCGGCGGTTTTCACCACCATGTCTCGATAGCATGAAATTGCACTCTGATATGATGGACGCGTGGTGAGAGCTTTTAGGGCTCCGGTTCGGCCGAGCTTAAAGCCAGACTCTCAGCTTTTCGACAATTTGGCGTTAGCCTCGCAGCCAAACTCCACCACCACTTGCGGAGAGCGAGGACACGAATGCGACACGAATCTATCCGTCGGAGCAGGCAAGCAGTCCAAACTTCAGCACTTGGTGCTGTCAGTCGAACATCTGGGGTATTCGTGGTGGTACTAGAACAACTAGTGCACCATCCAGTGTCGCCACAACAACAGCAAGGCTCACTTTTGGGCCAGCCACAGAAGTTATTCTCAGCACAAGTTCGGATTGCCTCTCCCGAGTGCAACTAGCGAGCTGTAAATTAAAAACAGGCGCGAGAACATGGAGCACAAAGCTTGCTGTTCCGTAATACATAGTAGCTCGGAGACGGCCACAAGGAAGTGCCTTCCCTGACACTGATACTTTCTTCGGATGCAGTGCTAAAGCCGTAAGCCTCAGAATGCCGAAACCGAGCTTCCCGCGCCTGACCAGTAGTCAGGCCCTGGCCCTGGAGCGTGTCAAGCGACTCAGCAGTTCTACGAAGCCAATACGACCATACATGAAAAATGCAGGTTGCTTGGCAAGACGCTAAGAGAGGATTGCAAACCCAATAGTCATTCATGGACTGGCAGGATGGTTTGGCAAAGCAGCCGCAACGCTGCACAGAGCCTGAGAAGAATATGATATGTCGCAGCACACGCAAGAGGGAGCTTGTAAACAACAGGCTACATAAAATGGTGCAGCCACTCCTGACCTTCGTAGCCGACTCCAACAACGCCCACCCCTCACTTTTTGGCACGCATTCGCTCTTGCAGGCGGGGTTGAGGCATTGAAAAAGGAGTCCAACAGCTGATCATTCACATGTGTTGACGTGGTGGACTTCCTGAGAATCCGCTGCTGCTGCACCGCATCTGCATTTGTTGTCATGGGGTCGCCATCGGATGACAGAGCAAGCATTACGCATCTGCTGACAGGCTCACATTTCACTTGTCCACGACTCCATCTGCAAGTCGTCCAACAGGATGCATCTTGAATTCAACCGTCGATGATCGTGATCGGGGCCTCTTGGGGAAAATATGCCTGCAGAAATGGACCAGTGTCGCAATGAACTTGCGCGTGAGGTTACTGGACTGGATCTTCGGTTCAGTTCTGCTATCTGCCGGGCCGCGTCACGTGAGAGCAAGGCCAAAATAGAAAGCGGCTTTGCATCGTCTAGGAGCCATCGCACACGCAGCAGTCGAAGTAGTGGGTCCGCAAAGAAGACCTTAGCCAAGTCGCCGAAAGTCTGTTCACACTCCAACCGCATCCAGAGGCCGAGTCGAGCATGGGCACAGGCTCATCACACGCAACGTGACCAGATCAGTTTTTCTTCTGGAAGGGAGCATCCGAAAGGAAGCCGGTGCGGCCAGCCGGTCTGTACTGTTTTCAGGGAGATATCAAGTCTGCAGTGGCGGTGGGGGTGGGGCTGGTGGCGGGGCCTGCGGCACAGGGGCCTGTGGCAACGGGGCTGGTGGTGGTGGTGGTGGTGGTGGGGGAGCTGGGGGTGGGGGAGGTGCAAGCCCGGTGCCAGCCGTGCCCTGTGACGTACCACGCCAGAACGCAGCAGGGTTGCTGACATCATACCCAGCCGGTTCTTCTTTCCGCTTCGCCTTGGACACTGAACGAGCTTGCGCCATATGTTAACTTACATTGCACTCAACACAAATCCGCACACTGCCTTTGACTCCGACTAGAGACGACTTTAGCAAACTCGGGAGACGTTGCAAGCTGTTTTGCGGAGACCGTCAATATTCTGATATTTCAAGATGCTCACGTAAGGATCCCTAATCCATCGCCTCCACTAAAAAATTAAGGCTAGTTCCTACACGAAGCAGCTCTTGGTGTGGCTGGGCCCCTGAAACCCCAGTAACAACCCTTTGAACCCTATAACCCCTCAGCCTGCGAAAACCCTCGAAAGCTTATCAGACCTTTACACAGATCCTATAACAACCTTAATATATGGGCCTTCATAAGCAGAATGGCGTCCTGGAATGCATTCTATCTAGTATAGTTATACTAGGGAGCCCTATTCCCGGCATTGGTCTTGTTTCAAGCGCTATGATGAACCCTAAACCCTAAACCCTAAACCCTAAACCCTAAACCCCTAAACCCCTAAACCCCTAAACCCTAAACCCTAAACCCTAAACTGCGCCAATGCGCTCTCTCCGTCGCGCTTTGCGAGCGCCGCAGGAGGCGCCTTGCATCGGGCACCTGGGCCGCTTGGCGGCGGCAGCGCGCGACGAGGCGCTCTGCGCCTCGGAAGTTTCCAGTTTCTGTTTGGGGTCATTTAAGGTTTAGGGTTTAGGATTCAGTGTTTCTGTTTAGGTAATTTAGGGTTTGGGTTTCAAGGTTTAGGGGTTTAGGGGTCTCAGGGTTTAGGGTTTAGGATTCAGGGTGTAGAGTTTAGGGGTTTAGGGGTTTAGGGGTCTCAGGGCGCTGAGATGGGATCCAACAAAAGATTCAAGTAAATGTTGGAGTCTCGGGTTTGGGTCCTAAACCCAAACCCTGCACCCAAAACCCAAAACCTCAAACCCGAAACCCCGAACCCCAAGAACCGATTCTGCCAGCTCCGAAGGCCCCAACCAAAAACCAGCAAACCCCGCCCAGGCCAGGCCTGCAGAATTCCACTCTCCAACATCTGAACTTCCGGCCTCTAAACCCTAAACTCTAGACTTTAAACCCTAAACCCTAAACCCCAAAACCGTGGCGTGGAGATCTGCCATTCCTCATTTTCCGGCTCCGTACTGCAGAGGCTGGATAAGAATATCCTGGCCTTGTAATAACTAGAATCGGGCTTTGGGGAGTGATATACTATGCTATACTTATACTAGCTTTTCCCGACCCCAGTCTTACACTGGCAGAGGTGCTGGCAGTTTGCTTCGAGGCCCTGTGAAGTCTGGCTAAGGGTTCAGGGTTTGGGGTTAAGAGCTATAGGGTTTAGGATTTAGGGTTTCCAATTCGGGGTTTCGGGGCCCCTCTTTCCACCCCTGAACATACCTTTAGCCGAAAAAACCTGCCTTTTTAGGGTTCCTTTATTATGGTTTCTATCTACAAATCCTTAGAAAGGTAGCTCTTTCGGCCCCAGGTAAACCCTAAACCCTAAACCCTAAACCCTAAACCCTAAACCCTGAACCCAAGACCCTAAACCCACAGCCTGCAGCCCTGGCCGGCAAGGTGCCACGAAAGTCCCTCCAGGAGATTCGGTCCTTGCACAGCTTTTTGGTTTAGGCTTGGGGCTTAGGGTTTAGGGTTTAGGGTTTAGGGTTTAGGGTTTAGGGTTTAGGGTTTAGGGTTTGGGCTTGAGGGCTTAGGGGCTAGGGTTTAGGATTCAGGAGCTGTGGTTTGGGGTTTAGGGGTTGTGGCCTATGAATGTAACTTGCTTGGCCGGAACACGTCAGCGGGAGTGACGCCTTTCGTAGAAAAATCAGAACTAAGGTTGGAGTAGCTGCAAGTTCACACAATTCAGGGTCCCTCTATTGGTGCCCTTCTTTTGAACACTCCCAGATGGAGTGCAGACCTGGATCAGTACAACCAGAAGCTTTACACACGGAATTGCCCTGCGCACTGGCCGCAGGGACCCCACTTCCCTCAGTCAGCAACACTTCCCAGGGAAAAGCTCACTGAAGAAAGCTGGTCCCGACGGCCTAAGCCCTAAACCCCGAACCTCGAAACCCTAACCCCTGAACCCTAAACCCTGAACCCCTAAACCCTAAACCCTGAACCCTAACCCCTAAACCCTAAACCCTGAACCCTAACCCCTATTCGATCAGCTGTGGGTCCTCGTACCGCGCCGGAAGCAAGGGCTTTTCCAGCAACTCCTGAGCTAAGAGAGCCCCCTATAAGGATTCTTGTCGGGTCTGTTTAAGGTTCTTCTAAAGGAACCCTTGACTTGAAGGGCCTCGCTGCGGTCTTTGTAAACCCTAGTTCCAAAGCGCAACCCCTAAAACCCTTACAGGGTGACAGTTGCTAATCCCTCAAGGTTGCAGTATGGTTGCTGGAACCTCCATGGCTTTTGCAGAGTTGCTGGGCCCTTAAATATCAAAAGAGCCGGTCTTGGATTCTTGTGGGAATCCTTACCCTGAACCCCTAAACCCTGAACCCTAAACCCCAAACCCCAAACCCCAAACCCTAAACCTTAAAACATACACCCCAAACCCCAAACCCCAAACCCTAAACCCTAAAACCTAAATCCTAAAGCCTAAACCCTAAACCCCAAACCCTAAACCCTAAACCCTAAAACCTAAACCCTAAAGCGAATCCAAGCATACTCGGAGTCTACGAGGCGCTCTGCTCCGCTCGATCCCAGACCCAAAGCCAGGCTTCTGTGTTCACCACTTGGGTAGTTTTCAAAATTAAAGTTTAGGGTTTAGGGTTTAGGGTTTAGGGTTTAGGGGTCCCATTTTAGGGTTTTTATATTTTTTATGTGCCGTACTATATTGGGGACCTAAGAACGGACCCTATTTAGAGAACTACCCACTTGCCTAGTACGCATATATTGTATACTAGAGTAGATGGGTAGTTCTTTCAATTTGGGTTTAGGGTTTAGGGTATATTCGAGTATATGGGTAGTTCTCTAAAATAGGGTTTAGGGTTCAGGGTTTAGGGTTTAGGGTATATTAGAGTAAAGGGGTAGTTCTCTAAAACAGGGTTTAGGGTTCAGGGTTTAGGGTATATTAGAGTATATGGGTAGCTCTCTAAATTGCGTCCCTTTTCAGATGCCAAAGTAGTACGGCAGCTTTATACAAAGGATCCTAAAAGGGACCCTAATTTAGATGCACTACCCGTTTTATAGCATACTCAAGTAGGGCCTCTTGAGCGGCCGCCTTTGGGCAGTGCCCATATCTAGACAACTTGATGCCGAAGGAGAAGGAATCCTGAAGTTCTCTGAAGGGGAATCAGGGTTTAGGGTTTAGGGGTTTAGGGTTTAGGGTTTAAGGTTTAGGGTTTAGGGTTTAGGGTTTAGGGTATCAGGGTTTAGGGTTTAGGGGTTAGGGGTTATTACAGAGTTTGATTTAAGTTACCATAAGAAGGAAACTGTATTATGTACTACAGAACCCTATTATGCAAACTTAAACTAAGTTCCCTAACAACAACCCAGCAGCTTGAGGATCATAGGATTCAGGGGTCCTTGCGCCTCAAAGCCCCCTTTTTCCTGACAAACTTTGCTTTAGGGTGTAGGGTTTAGGGTTTAGGTTTTAGGGTTTGAGCTACTGGCACATTCGTTCTTCGCAACGCACGAATTGGCCCTTGTGCCAGGATTGAATGGAAGAGTGTTGATGGCAACACCTTCGTTGATCCTATCAAGGCAGTTTTTGTTCCGGGCTCGATCGAGAAAGTTTAGGATTTTCGGGTTTCGGTTTAGGGTTTAGGGAGTTCAGGGCTTGGGGCTTACCTGACCGCTGGGCTCGATGCTTGAACTGCGGCTCGAAATCGCGACCCTTAGCCTTCAACCCTAAATCCTAAAGTCTAAGCTCCAGAACCTTAGACCCTCTACCCTAAACCCTAAACCCTAAACCCTTAACCCTACAACCTTTACTGAGACAGCGTAAGTCGTCGCAGTCCTGGCTTGCCACCGCCGCCGCATGGAAGCCATCCATAGCCAGCCTCACCGGGCTCGAGCATAGGGTTTAGGGTTTAGGGTTTAGGGTTTAGGGTTTAGGTTTAGGGTTTGGGGTTTAGGGTTTAGGGTTTAGGGTTTAGTTTGGGACGTGTAAGGCTTTTCGAATTTTGAAGATTTAGGGTTTACGTTGTTTGGATCTAGGTTTCCTGGGCTTTCGGTGTTGGCGGTGTCCGGAGTTGGAGAGAGGAGAAGGGGGGACCGGTAGGAAGCAAGAAGCGTAGCAGGCACAACCCTAAACCCTCAACCCCACCCCGCAGCTAGAAAACGTGTTCTAATATCGTTCGAAGGCTTTGCAGCGGATCCAGAGAGATGATAAAACAACTCTGGATTCTGCAAAAGATATCTCTGGGCATGAGCAAAAGGCAGCGGTATGCTTCTGTCGATCCTGCAGTCCGCTAGCTCACGAATCCGCTCATGAAATCTCTGGCAGCTAGCAGTTCAGGGTTTCGGGTTTTCGCGTCTCGGGCAGGAACTTCCTCTCGAGCCCTTAGCTGTCTGGGCCTAGGTCGCTCAATGCCTGCCTGCCGCCGACATGCTGCCCTTCGCGACCGCGGCAACAACGTGACGGAGGAAGCGGCGTCCACGCTCTTTTCACGAATGAACCCTAAAACCTACAGGCTCAAGAAGTCCCTCCATCTCGGAACCCCCAAGAATGCTACCTCTGAAGTAGCAGAAGACAGTGCCCTGGAGCCTCCTCTGCTCCCGCATCGAAGACTCCGCGAGACGAGCAGCTGCGGCCAAGCGCTCCTGCCCCAAGACAGGGGGGGTTTTGGGGTTTTGGGTTTGTGTTTGGGAGGCTATTCTGTTTTGTAAAGTTGGTGAGAATAAGCCAGCAGCTTCTTGAAAGGGATGCTCATCGACGACCTCCACAAAAAGAATCAAAGCTTTGAGTTTAAAACTTCCCTGCCGAGTTCCGGAACTTCGGAAGTTTCATGAAAGTTTGCTGTGATTCCGGAAGGTGTTGTGAAGAACTTATAATTCTGTCTCAAAGCGATAGCTCTCTTCATGTTAGTAGT
This sequence comes from Symbiodinium sp. CCMP2456, assembly GCA_905221635.1. Classification (NCBI taxonomy): domain Eukaryota; class Dinophyceae; order Suessiales; family Symbiodiniaceae; genus Symbiodinium; species Symbiodinium sp. CCMP2456. The sequence goes on from CAJNDV010036066.1 coordinate 21,261, forward strand.
CTTGCAAGGGGGGCCCAAAATAGCGCTTATCTAGGGAAGCACCTGGCCTTGCTGGAAAGACTGAATACTGAATAAGTGAATAAGCAATCAGGAGCAGTAAGAGCTTGGCGAGGACTAAAGTATAACACATAGAACGCTTCGAGCTGGACAACCGACTCTGAAAGTTCCCGGAAACCGAGAAGTACGAGAGCGAGAGACGCAAATTCGCTGCGTGGACAAGGGTTTAGGGTGCAGGGTTTAGGGTTTGGGGTAGAGGTGTCGCAGTTTTGGCAACATCCGTTGAACGAGTCGACTACCGCAGGTCAAGACAGAAGGCATAGCTACTGAGTAATATAGGGGCCCTTATCAGTATCCAGAGAGCCCAATACGGGCCTCGTGTTATGATTTATGCTGCTTATGCTGCATTCCTCCATAGGGTAGACCCCAAACCCTAAACCCCAAACCCTAAACCCCAAACTCCAAATCCTAAACCCTAAACCCTAAACCCTAAACCCCAAACCCTAAACCCTAAACCCTAAACCTTAGCCTTTTTACAATGCTCAATCAGCTGCCTCCTTCTCTTCAGCCGCGTTGCGCTGCTTCCTTCTTGTGGCCTCAGCAGCCTGCAGCCGCCAGGAAACCCCAAATTGCCGGAACCCCTGAACCCTAAAAGGGTTTAGGGTTTAGGGTTTAGGGTTAAACCCTAAACCCTAAACTTGACAAGGTTTTCTAAAAAGGGACCTCGAAAAGCTGCCCCAAACCCTAAACCCTAAACTCTATAAGGTTTTAGAAGGGTGCCGTACTACATTGGGGGACCTAAGAAAGGACCTCAAAAAGGTTGCCCTAAATTAAAGGAAACTACAGGTGGGGAGTTTAGGGTAAATAGGGCTTCTATAAGGTATATAGACCTTCTATAAGGCTCCTATAACGGTAACTACCCACCTGAAAATGTCCTAGGCTAAACCCTCAATCCCAGGGCCGGACGGACACCTGAACTCTACAAAGGGCTTCTGCGGAGGCTAAAAGCCGGGCTTACGGCTTAGGGCTTAGGGCTTGGGGTGTAGGGCTTAGGGCTTAGGGTTTAGGGCTTAGGGCTTAGGGTTTAGGGCTTAGGGCTTAGGGTTTAGGGTTTAGGGCTTAGGGTTTAGTGCTTAGGGCTTAGGGTTTAAGGTTTAGGGCAACCCTTCCCCTAAACCCTAAACCCTAAAACCCTTACAATCCCGTAGAGGAACCGATACAAGCAGTCCGGGGCTCAAAGGAACCTGAAGGGAACCTTTAAAAGGAACCCTTCTAGGAACTTTGTAAAAAGAGTCTTTTAAGAGGAACCCTTTTGAAGGAAACCTTGAAAAGGAACCCTTTTAGAAACTTTGTAAAAAGAGCCTTTTAAGAGGAACCTTTTAAAGGAGCCCCTGAAAAGGAACCCTTATAGGAACTTTGTAAAATGAGCCTTTTACGAGTAACCTTTTAAAGGAACCCTTGAAAAGGAACCCTTATAGGAACTTTGTGAAAGGAACCCTGACAGAATAGGGCATCCGGGGCATATTATGGTATGCTTACCATAAGGAGCCCTAAGGAATAGTAGTAGAACCTATCCAGGCTTCTCTGTTAAGGGTTTAGGGTTTAAGGCTTCGGACAGAGAGGGGGGCTCATGCTCCTGGGGGCTGGATGTCAACTCTAATATCGGGGCTTTAATATTTAGAATAGGGCTTTGGGGATATTATACTATACTTATAATAAGGAACCCCCAAAATAGTATGCGTAATTATTTAGGCCCCTACATTACTTTGTTGCTAAAGCCGCTGCAAAGCACTACTCTGGGTTTAGCGTTTAGGGTTGAGGGAAAAAACTACGTTTGGGAAATGTTGACTGTCCAATCCCGAAATCATCGGACGCCCCCACAAGATCTGGGCCTTAAGAACTATCGGATAGCTTTTTAGCACTGCGTACAACCTCAGCTTAGCCCCATAATCCTAGACTCTCTCCATTTTGGGGGTGCTTCAACCCTAAACCCTAAACCTCAACCCTGAACCCTCAACCCTAAACCCAATGCCCTAAACCCTAAACTCTAAACCCTAAACTCTGCAACGAACCGCCTGAACCCCCCAGGCTCCAACCGCCTAGAAGACCCCACAAACGAAACCTCGCATTAGCCATAGCAGCAAAGATACCAAAAGTCTCAACGTGCAGGGCACTTAGGATTTAGGGGTTTAGGGTTCAGGGTTTCACATACTTCGGATTTAGGGTTTGGGGTTCAGGGCTTTTAATGTCAAGACCATGCAAGATATTTTGCCCGTGAGCCGTGCGTCCAACCCTGAACCTTATTATAGAACCCTATAGTATCCTTCAAAGGGTACCTTGTTACAGGACCCTACAATATCCTTTAAAGGGTACCCTATTATAGAACCCTATAGTATCCTTTAAAGGGTACCCTATTACAGAACCCTATAATCTCCTTTAAAGGGTACCTTATTATAGAACCCTATAATATCCTGTTAAAGGGTACCCTAGTACAGAACCCTATGGTGCCGGTTCTATGGTGCCCTTCTAAACCCTAAACCCTAAACCCTAAACCCTAAACCCTAAACCCTACTATGCCCT
>CAJNDV010036070.1:425-12465 GCA_905221635.1 Symbiodinium sp. CCMP2456
TAGGGTTTAGGGTTTAGGGACGATCAGCCCCAGCCTGAACCGCGAACCCCTTGGATGCTACCGTTTGAAGGTTTAGGACTCCCGACTCCAGCGAACCGGAGGGTTTAAGGCCTTGGACTACTACTGCAAGCTCACGCCTTTTGGACCCCAGCGAAAGAAAACAGCCACCACCAATCGAAAATCCACCAGATACCTTGTCTCCCCGAGCATTCCAGAGTTTTAAACGTGTTGGGTNNTCTCTATTTATTTTCACATACAGTTTTTTTGTTTATTTAGTTATTCATAGGTATACTTCTACACACAGACAGAACATAGCGTGCGGATGGAAAGCTACCCTACACCCCTAACCCGGAAGCCTCTGTGCACCAAGCCGTAAGCCCTGAAAGCAGACGTCCGGGTCCAAACCCTCCAACCCCTGAAAGCATGCACTTAATCAGGGTCTCGGATTTAGGGCATAGCCTTAATCAATCCTGTCAATGCACCAGATCTTAGACTTTCGGGTGTAGAGTCCTTATATTCCCTTGAACCCTTAGGCTTAGACTCCACTCCGAAACACCTTGTGGGCCATGGCTGCGCTCGACCCTCCTGAGCAGGAGTTAGGCGAGATCAGGGCTTAGGGTTGACGGCTTAGCGTTTGCTGTGCCGGACGCCGTAGAAGTTGGCTCAATGAGACGCCGCCACTTCAAGGGGGGGCCCCCACAAGCCAGCACCTCCAGGGTGAAGGGGGGGGGGGGGAGGGTTTAGGGTTNNGTTTAGGGTTTAGGGGGGTTCAGGGCAACTGTTTGAACCGACCAATTCCCCATGCTGTGGGGCGGGCTGGCGTACTGGGTTGGCCTGCGCCATCGAGGTCGGGGGGCTGCCTACCCGGCGTAGGTGGGCAAGTTTAGGGCATAGAAGTATTAATATAGGGCTTAGGGTCTAGGGTTAAGGGTTCAGAAGTGTTAATGTTGGGCTCAGGGTTTGGGGTTGAGGGTTTGCCGTTTGGGGTTCGGGGTCTCGCGCTCCGTGGTTAGGGCTGTAACGCTCCCGTTGAGGGCAGGTCAACCTGATCCAACGCTCAGGGCATAGCGTGAGGTTTAAGATCCTGAAGGACCGCATGAAACCAAAACTGGATTATGGTTAGTATTCCGCATAGGGTTTAGAAAGCTGAGAGATATAGAGCCTATTTACAGGTTTAAGGAGGGTGTTGGCCGTTCCGTCTTCGGTTGCCGTTCCTCCCCGCAAACTCGGCTCCGATGTTGCTGCCTCCAGTCACTCTTAAGTTAAACCCCCTAAACCCTATAAACCCTCTAAGCCCTCAGCCCTAAAAAAATCCGAAGTCCTATAAACCCGGCACCCCAAGCGACCCTTGCGAAAGAATCAGGGACTGAAAAGCCATCCAAAGTCCGAATCTGTTTTTAAAGCACAGGTCGCCGGAGGCTTCCTCTCCGAATACCTGAAAGCATCCTGAAAGCCCAAACCTTAAGCACTTAATAAGGCTCGGTTTAGGGTTTAGGGTTAATAAGGAAGCCGGAATGCTTCGATAGTACTACTCTCCCACCGGGCTCCTTATGATTGAACTGCGATAATATGGCCTTCAAGCCCGACGCACTTTAGTTGTTGAGACCTATAGAATCAAGCTTCCGGCCTCCAATACAGAAACAGAGAACCAACAACAAACAGGCCTTCAACCTTGTAAGATTCTGAGCAGCCGGCACTCCTGAAATCCGAGACCCTATGCCCCAGCCCCAGAGAACTGCAAAGCTCTTTGCTATCTCGCAAGAATGCCGAACACGAGTTGAGCCCGAAAAGCATCTCCACTGCTGTTGCTTCTGCCCAACATACAGCCACTGATCGCATGGGGTAAAACAACTCCCAGACCCAATAGCACAACAGAATCCTCTCAAGCCTGAACCCTTCAGCCAATCTTGTACAGCCTCTATAGCACTCCATACTCTACGCATATACAAGATCCTGTGAAGCCTTTACATGGGGGTTTCCGAAAATAGGGGACCCTAATATACCCTAAATAATAGGATCCCTATTATAAGGACCCTAAAATAAGGTACCCCTAATCTTTGGAAACTCCCACATTGTCCTTCAAGAACCTCGCAAACCCAGAAGCGCAACATGCAGCGACACTCCTGAAGGCCTGTATCGAACCCTTTGTAGAAACCTCCTAATGTAGGGGCCTAAATAGTTACGTATACTATGTTGGGAGTTCCGTATTATAGTTATAGTATATTATACCCCAAAACCCTATTCAGCTATAGTCTACTATACCCCAAAACCCTATTCAGCTATAGTCTACTATACCCCAAAACCCTATTCAGCTATAGTCTACTATACCCCAAACCCCTATTCTAATTATTAAGGCCCCTACATTGAAGAGCCCCTGTCCTACTGGACTCCTTCAGCGAAGCCTTGTTTTCCATGGCGAAGTCCGGCCTGACCCAGGGGTTCAGCTGAGCTACTACCGCTATCGTTCCCTTGGAGGCGTTCTAAGGCCAGGCAGCTTTGCAATCAGTAATATAGACTAAAAAATTGCCTATACTATTTTGGGGGGTTCCTTATTACAATTATAGTATAAGCTACCCCAAAACCCTATATTCTACTTATTAAGGCCCCAACTAAAGAACCCTATTATAGATTCCTTATAGAACCCTTTAAGGATCCCTTTCAAGGAACCCTATTCTACTTACTAAGGCCCCTACATGAGGCGCTTGGAGCCGCGGGTGTTGGGCTTCGGGGGGTTTGGAGCCTCGCGGTTTCGGCGCTGCGAGCTTGGGATTCATGGGCTCCACCCATAGGCCCTAAAGGAGTTCCTTTATGGGGATTCATATACTATAGTTCCTTTTTGGGGTTACCTTATAGGATTCTATATTCTAGAATCCTATAAGGTAACCCCAAAAAGGAACTACTATGGGGCCTATGGGCAGTCGGCTTGTTTGGCAAGGCTATGACTTCTGAATGCGCACCGGAACCCTGAACTATTACCCCAAGCATTAGGTTTCTGGGGCTGTGGCGCTTCTCGGTGGTCCGGAAACTCCCGGCCGAAAGCAAGGACAAGGGCCACACCCAAAGCGCCGCAGTCAAGGCCACACCAGAGCCCAATGCAGACAACACCTGCCAGCCGCGAGCGTCAACAAATCACTCACTTCACAGTATCCTTGAAGAGTAGTGGAGGTCGTCAACAAGTCCACCCCAAACCTAAACCCTATGAGCCCTGAACTCCTAAACCCGCCAAACCCTAAACTCTTGAACTCCTAAACTCGAGCTAAACCCCTGCACTCCGAATCCTACTTCTTCCTCGTCAGCCTCATGACTCTGTACAAGGCTTCTCACCCCGAACTGGGAATTCTTGACCTTGAGCCTCGAGACTACTGTTGGCAGGAGAGCGGTCCGGATCGACACTGACACGCATGGCAGGGCCAACCCCGACAGCGACGGCTCATTCGGATGGAAGCATGGACACACTGGGGTTTGTTTGGAATTTGGGGGGGGGGGGGGTAGCTTTGTATTAGAGCCTAACGCAAGAAACACACACGATAAGACTTAGAACACCCCATGCGCACGCACACGCAAATACACCTACACATTTCTGGCCTGCCTCGTTTTGAAGGGCTATTCTTGCCTGTTAGTGTTTTGAATGCAGCTGGGTGTGTTTTGCGGTTGAAGGAGTGGGATTATCAGTCGATGTTGTGCTTGGTTTTGGAGTGTGTATTTCGTTCAGCTTCACGTTAAGCCGGCTTCCTTTAAGGGTAAGATTTTATGGAAACCCTGAACCCCAAGCCCCACTAGTTTTGCAGGGTGTATGGCTACAGGAACCAGTGATGCTGGAGCCGGAAATGACCCTGGCATATGATGAAAGTTCCTCCTAAGCCTTTACAGCCGAAACTCGTGAGGTCAGTAAGCCTTTGCAGTGCCCAGCCCCTCAACCCGAAACGCTTGAAATCCCGAAAGCCCTAAACCCCTAAACCCTCCAAGCACAAGAGCCCCAAAGCCCTCAACCCTAAACCCCAAACTCTAAACCCTGAACCCTCCATCAAGCCATGAACCCCAACTTCTGGAAGCCCTAAGATCCTGCACTCGTAATCACTCAGATTGCCCAACCGCAGCTCCTCTAAATGGTAGACTTAGTTCTCCAATACCCATCCTGTAAGCTTTTTGGGTTCTTATAACTTAGTAGTAATATCAAAGTTTCACCTTTGATTTCACTGGCTTATTGGGGAAGTAAGTAGACCACCGTATAACTTTGCAGGGTCGTAGCATATGCCCAATTGGAAGCTAACGCCCTGTAGCCATAGCACACTGAAACTCAGCCCGAAATTAAGGCCCCGACACTCATATAACCAAAAAACCCTTCACCCCAACCCCAAACCCTAAACCCTAAACCCTAAACCCCAACCCAAGGATCCGCAAGGCGAACATGGAGACAGATAGGTCTGCGAGGCGGCGCATTGCAGGCCTTGCAAAGACTGACGGTTTGGGTTTTAGGGTTTAGGGTTTAGGGTTGCCAAGGCAACTCGAATAGGGCACTGTTTGTAGTCTGAATAGCACTTGTCTACTTGAACCGTCTTCCCTTGGGTTCCGAAGAAATAAGTATACTGCGCATACGCCCGCACGCCAGTCGAAGTCATCAGGCTTCCAAACCAGGCCCTATCAACCCCGAGCCCCCAGAGTTTTTCGGAAAAAGAGCCTAAAACTCTAAACCCTATAACTATACCCTATGCCCTAAACCCTAAAAGCCCGAGGCCCCCAGAGCTGTCGGAAAGAACGGGTTTCAGCTCTGAGTTTCAGCTTTGGCTTGAGACTTCCATGTCGAGGTCCGGGTTTAGTTTAGCCTCAGAGTCAATCTTTAGGGTTTGGGGCTTTAGGATCTCAGGAGCTTTGGGTTTAGGGTTTCAGGATCTCGGGATTCGGTTTGGGGGTTTAGGATCCTTCATGGAGCGTCTTAGTAGAGCCTAACTTTTGATTTGAAGGGGCGGGGTGGAGACGGCCAATTACAAATTCCTAGAGCCCCTGATTCATAGACACGCTCTCTTTCTGGGCCTTCATATTAGGATCTCTACTGTAATTCCGTTTTTTCGGGAGGAGGGCTTATGAAGCGAAATCTACATGAATACTGTTCCTGAGGGCTCCGTGATGCAGACAGAATAACATGTTTAATATATATATATATATATGCATATGTGTATGTATATACACATGTACATACAAACACTCTCTCTCTCTCTCTCTCTTTGTATATACTATATATAAAGATATGTATACCAAGTACTGTAACTTGTTTAATCATATGTAATATGTACTTTTGTATCTACATGTTTGTGCATTTATTTGTCCTATATTTAAATTTAGATGCTCAAGTTTCCTCTATGCCTCATACCCAGACATGGGTAGGCCCGCATACCCTGCAAACCAAACCATGAAGAACAACCCTAAGCCCACAACGCCTAAGACCGTCAAGCCCCAAATTCCTAAGCTTTCGAGCCCTTCAATCCGAAATCCTTTTTCCCAAAACCCTCAAAACAAAAACCTTACGCCTTATAAGCCCCAAGCCATAACCCATGTAAACCCCTCAAAACGAAGACTCTCCATGGTGCCACCCTATGTGCTTGGCCTCTTTGGCCCCGAAGCCTGAACCCATGCACGCAAGCCTAACATAGGGGCCTCAATAATTACCTATACTATTTTGGGGGTTCCTTATTATAATTAATTATAGTACAATGGGCCCCAGAATCCTATTCTAATCATAAAGGCCCCTACAATAACCTCGCAAATTGCGTCAGTTTCCAAAGAAAGCCTACATGTCTAGAGCTTATAATTTAGAGTGTTGATATTTGATTGTTCGGGTCGGCTTGGCGTTCCGCGCTTTCTCGTTTCGTGGTTGGTTCGAGTTTTCTTCCATTCCCCAGAAGAGCGGCGCAGGCCAAACGCAAGAGTCGATCGACGCCCGCGGATACATTCTTGAGGCCGTGTCCTTCTGAGATCTCCCATGGCTAATAAAATCAATAGTTTGACTTTTAGTATTAATATATTATATTAATATGAACACTTTGCTTGGAAGTAGCATTATTATAGTATGTGCAATATTGATCGGCACATAAGATTTACTATGAACACTTCAGGGCCAAGTTCCGGTTCGGAAGGATCCGTCTTCGATTTCCCAGGCCGTGGGGCTTTGGAGTTCGCTTGGTTCAGGCCTTCGACCCTACTGAAGCCTGCAGTGCCTTCATGGACCTCGATAAGTCCCTACTACACGTAGGCTCCATTGTAGTTCCTTTTTGGGATTACCTTGTAGGATCCTAAACATAAATATATATATATATATACCACAGAAAGGAACTACAATGGTATTGGAGTTTCTCGTTGCTTCTTGCGGCCTCTTTCCGGGGAGCTGCTGGTATCCAAAAGATCTTCAGATCCCAGCCCTCTCCGATTTCAGAGGCGTTAGGGTTTAGGGTTTAGGGTTTAGGGTTTAGGGGTTTAGGGTTTAGGGTTTAGGGGTTTAGGGTTTAGGGTTTAGGGTTTAGGCCTTCATGGCTTCGTGAGATCGGAAAATGGGCTTTAAAATCGAGAAGGTGGTGGTTACTTGAACCCTACCATAACATACTTCTTTGCAGGTTCTTTAACGTGTTGTATTCCCGAATCCAGACTTTTCGGCACACAACGTGATTTCCCCTGCGTGAATTCGCTTGAGCACGGAGTTTCAGAACCTGAGAGGCCACTTGTGTCTACCTGCAGAGGGCAAATCCCTAGCCCCTCACCCCTGAGGCCCCTTCTAAGACCCTAAACGCCTCGAAAATCCCTCAACCCTAAACCCCTGACAAGACGAGCTGTGGGGGCTTAGGGGCTTAGAGTTTAGGAGTTATACTGGGAGGATCATGGGACTTAGTAAGTAAGGTTACAAGTACCCTAATTGGGGCCTATAATTGTAGTTACCTTATTTATACCCCTCGTTACTAAGTCCCATGATCCTCCAAGTAAGGTTTTAGGGTCGAGGGTTTAGACGGATCCCGGCAACCCGCAAGCCCCTGAACGTCGACCCGAACCTCGAAGCCCTCCAGTAAATTTAGCGTTTAGTGTTCAGGGTTTAGGGTTTTTTGGGATTTTAGGGTTTTCGGGTTTTAGTGTTTTAGGGTTTAAGGGTTTAGGGGTTAAAGGTTTAGGGTTCCAGCTCCAAGTGCAACTTACGGAGCACCAGAAGCCCAATGGCCACCACACAAAGCCATCTTTGGAGCTCTTCACGGCTCTACCCATAGGCCCCATGGTAGTTCCTGTTTGGGATTTCCTTATAGGATTCTAAATATGAAGCCCAAAAGGGAACTACCATGGGGCCTATGGATAAGGCAGTCCCAACCTGAAAATTGTTGAAACCCTCAGCTTGCTCAGAACAAGTCGGTCCTTCTGCGTCACGTGTCGTCCTCCCTGGCCGGGACGAGGTTGCCTGCATGATGGGTTCAGAGCTGGGGGTTTATGGCTTCGAGGTTTGGGGTCGAAGGTTTGGGGCAGTTGCGTTGTGGGTTTCGGGTCTTGTCTTGGGCTCAGGGACAGGATTCGTGACTTTAGAATTGAATTGCTTTTCGAAAGAGAGAGAGAGAGAGAGAGAGAGAGAGACAGAGAGAGAGACAGAGAGAGAGAGAGATAGAGAGTAGAGAGTAAGCTACGACTGATGTGTTCTGCCGGTCGAGAGTTCGTGTCTTTCGGGTCTCGGAGTTTTGGTGTTTCGGATTTGTCGGGTAGGGCATTCATGGCTTGAGGGTTATAGGCCTTGGGGCTTTGGGGTGCTAGGGCTTTAGAGCTTAGGGTTTTCGAGCCAGGCCCGTGTGCTGGCGAGGTTGGGATTAAGGTTCATTGTGAGGATCTGGTGAGAGTGATCTCCAATACTTATAGGGTTTAGGGCCAGGGCTTGGGGGTTTAGGCTTACTAGCCCTCAGTCAGGGGTTTAGGGGTTTAGGGTTTAGGGTTTAGGGTTTAGGGCCTTCAATGTAAACGGCTTCTGCCTTAAACGATGGGGGAGGCTGCGGTCGTCCGGGTCACCACAAACGACTACATCGGTATGGCCATGGCAGTCAAAATCACGACCGTGCCCGACATCCAATGCGTTGGGTGGTTGGCTTTAAGTGGACTGACATGTGACGCAGCAACAGATTAGGTCGCGATTCCTGCCGGATCGTGGTGGCGCCTGCCTACTTGCCATTTTGTACCTAGGGTTTGAGGCTACCGGTAACGTGACTAGATGAGGGCCCTCCCGTTGCTAGAAAAGGAATTTGGGTCTGTGGTAATGAGTCTGACTAGAGTTTGCGCGCTCAAAGTTGAAACAGCCCTGTGCAACGCTCAAAGCAATCCTGGTGAAGCCTTTATACAAGCCTTATGTGGAATCCTTCTGTTCGAGCCCTTTTAGCACCATGAGTGTGGGTATCAGAAGCTCGTCAGCCAGGATATATTTAAGGTTTAGAGATATTGGGTCTTTGGGGTTAGGGTTTGGGGTAGCTATAGTATCAACCTAGGATAGTAGGATCTTTATTACACAGACCCTTATCCATAATAGCAAAGACCTTATAAGAGGCGTCTTTTTGGGGTAGAAGCTGGTCTACGAAGTAAAATTCCTAAACTTTAATCGTTCAGATCCCGAGCATAAAACCCGGCAGATCTTGTTGATCCTTTCCCATTCAACACAGCGTTGTTGTAACTGTAAACAAGCTGTTCCAATCATTATAATGCCTTGTGCGTTGCACCCAGGGCTTCGGTGCTATGCGGCCTAATGTCGACTGTAGGGTTTATGTTTTAAAAAAGAACATCAAGAAACCACTATATATATATATATATACATATATATATATATATATATATATGTGGGCTGTCAGGGTGTTATTCTGCAGAAAGGGGGTAACTCTCCAACGAAACCTTCAGAAGACCTATACCCTTCCAAAACCCAGAACCCCGGAAATCTGAAGACCTTAAAGCCCCAACCATTCCCGATAAGGTTGGTTTCTCCAACATGTGGATCCTGGCCCACAGCAGACAGCTGGCTCGCGGAGATGCGCGGCGAGCCTAAGGCGCCACAGGGTCAGGGGCTTTGCCTTGAGGGCTTATGGGGATTATTGTGTATTACTTATTATTATGGGTCATGCAGGATTTGCATCATAAACCGTAGTATCAGCGTGATTAGTCAGGTTGCGGCTGCGTTTTGGAGAGAGAGCAAGAGGCTGGCATCAGAGGAGGGGGAGGAGTGCGGTTGTAGCTACTGTTATGATTCGGGGAAGTATCCCCCAAAACAGTACATAGGACCCTTTTGGGGAGGGGAGTAGTATTCGCGGTACTCGTGGATCGCCTGTTTCAAGAACCGCGCAAATCAGGGTTCAGTATCGCAACTTCTGTGGCGCTCAATCATTAGAGCTTTCCGTACAGCGATACCCTAGGACCACAGGCCGGTGCATTAAAGGACCTAAAGCCTAGACTCCCCACCTCCAGACCTCACAGCCCCTCTCCCCGGAAGCAAAGCCAACCTAAACCCACCCTAAACCCTAAACCCTAAACCGTGTAAACCCCACCCCCAAACCCTAGCCTAGCCACCCTGCCCCCCGGCAACACCACCCCCAGCACCTACATCCCCAAACCAGTAAACCCCAAACCCTAAGCCCTATAATCCCTAAGCCCCTAAACCCAAACGCCTAAACCCTGAACCCCTAAACCCTAAACACCTAAACCCTGAACCCTGAACCCTGAACCCCTAGACTCCAAGCCATAGCATCCTGTTCACACGACGCAAAGGCGCCGGTCTTCGAGCAAAAGACCGTCTTTGAAGCGGCAGAGGAGCCTGCGAGTTGTGGGGTTCAGGGATTTCAAGGGCTTGAGGGGCCTTGGGCTTTAAGGGATTTAAGGGTTTTAGGGGATCTTACGGGCTTTAGGGTTTTAAGGGATTTAAGGGATTTAGGGGCTTTAGGGCTTTAAGGGATTATAAAGGCTTTAGGGTTTCAAGGGCTTGAGGGCTCAGGGTTTTAGGGCTTGAAGGGCTAAGAGATCTAAGGGTTCAAGGGCTGAAGGGATTAGGGATTTAAGGGTTTATGAGCTGAAGGGCTTAAGGGCTCAAGAGCTTGAGGGTTGAGGGTTTAGAGCCTGGGGTCCAACATCATGGTCCTCACTCCTCCTGCATGGCGCACCTGACGCTTTCCTGGCGGTCCGTCGCTTCTCTGCCAGAACGCGTAACAGACTTAGGAACGGGAGGCTTGTTGACCAGAACCGCCTGAAGTGTAGCTGCTTTAACGTCACAGAATGCCTCAGGTGTGTTGCCAAGACGGACTGTACTGCACCGTCCTTTGATCGACGTTAACAGCGAAGCGCGATGTTGCCTAGCAACACTCCACGCTTGGACCTTTGCACTGAACCGGGTTAATTTAGGAGAGTAAGAACAGGGTTGGTCAAGGGTTATACGGGTTAAGTCGCCCATGTACCATCTTGCGAAGCCCAACGAACTACGTCTATGTGGCTCCATGCTCCACCCTAAACATCCTGAGCCCTTTAACCTGTAAGCCCTAAACGCCTTATGAAACCGCTTTCAAAGCCGTATGCCTCCACAGACACTTACTTTTCCAAGGAGTACTGCAAGAGAGGCTTCCGCGTGGCAGCAGACCCTAGGCTGCAAGGAAGGAAGGGCTAGGGTTCAGGGGTTGGGGAAAGGTACGGTTTAGGGTTTAGGAGTTTAGGGTTTAAAACTTAGGGTTTGATAGTTTAGGGTTTAGGGTTTAGGGTTTAGGGTTTAGGGTTTAGCAGTTGAAGCTATACGATATAGGTACCCAGGTGTACCATCAAGTAGGTTACAAGGAGGCAGTAACTTAGACATTCAGCAAAAAGCACTGATCTGCACGAGCACTCTTGACCCGAAAGCATTATGCCATAAACCCTAAACACCTAAACCTCTAAACCACCCTAAACCCCTAAACCCCTAAACTCCTAAACTCCTAAACTCCTAAACCCCTAAACCCCGAAACCCCTAAACCCCTAAACCCTAAACTCCTAAACACCTAAAGCCAAAACTCCTAAACCCCTAAACCCAAAACCCCCTCGCAAGCCAGGCAAGGAGCCTTCCGCTCGGAAGCTTAGCTCCTAAACCTTCAACCGGAGGTTCCTTAGGCATCAGTCTGGCTTAGGGTTTAGGGTTAAGGGCTTAGGGCCCTAAACCTTGAAGTGGAGGTTCCTTAGGCATCATTCTAAGTCGGTAGTATTTAAAACCCCTTCATGGGGTCATTCAAGATCTTGTCTCTGAAAAATATGGCATGTGAAGCCGAAGAGATGTAATATGCATTTTTTTAGGGCGCGGATGCCCGGATCTGTCTTGGAGTGCTTGTTGAGGGAGCTGTGATGATCAACCAGCGGTCTACGCATTAAATCGAGACTTGAGACAGAAACCCTAACCCCATGAATGTTTCAGGGACTTACAGGCGAGCCCTCATTACTGATCTCAAATCTGAGGCTCAGTGCCGATCAAGGCAAGGCCCTACAGCGAAATTCGACTTGCCTACCTGAACCTGCCCCCCTGAAGCAATCAACAAGAAAAAAGCTCGCTCTGAATCTAAGGAACAAACATGCATACTAGTACACATATGTTCTGTCTGAACGAGAAGCACCGAGGTGAATGCGGCTTCGGCCTACCATGCCGGCGGCGGCTTCGCCACTGGCGGCCGGCACGCCTTGGAGGATCGGGGGCGACTTTTGGGGCCTCGGGTGTCCTAGGGATCTAAAAGGGTTCAGTGTTCAGGGTTTAGGGTTTTGAGGCTTAGGGTCTAGGGGTTTAGGGTCTGGGGTTTAGGGTCTAGGGTTTCAGGGTTCAGGGTACTGAGGCCCAGAGCCTGGGGTACAGGGTAGCTTTGGTGTCCATACCTCGACTGCCTACCAACTTGTCAATCTATCTCCGTCTCGCTCTCGCACTCTTCCTCTCTATCTACATGTGTATATGTGTCTGTATATATATATATAAAAATATGACTATATATATATATATGTTTATGTATTATGTGTGTATGCATGCATGCATGGATGCATTTATGTATGTATGCAT